>PVJI01007706.1:0-76285 GCA_004026765.1 Micronycteris hirsuta | reverse complement strand
GAAGTACAGGAGCAGAAGGACTTATGTGTAGGACCTATGGACAAAACTAAAGGGAGGGGAAAGGGGGGCAAGGGGGAGGGGGGAGTGAAGGGGGGAAATGGGGCAACTGTAACAGCATAATCAATAAAATATAGTTAAAAAATGTAAAAAAAAAAAAAAAAAGTCTTCTCCTAACTCTTAGCTGGCCAAGCGAGTTCTGCTGATCTTCCTGGATGCTGCAGACTGAGGGAGGTTGGGTTTCCCTTTTCTCCCTTCCTATGGTTTTGTGAGGATGGGGACCAGGTCTGGGCCACACTCTTCACAGTTGCAAAACCTCCAGCGCAGTTTTTCTGTTTGCTGCTGGGACCCCACTGCCATTCTGTGCCAGGCCAATGCCTTCAATCCACCAGTTGTGCCATCCTTGAGGTGCACTAATTAGGACCAACTCACACACTACCTTCTTGATCTTTGCTGTCCTAGGTGTTAGGTCCCTAGGTGTAAGGGTAGTTCAGCTTCCCCACCGAGTTAAGTCTTTCTGGGTACTACTAACTCCCTGAGTCCTGCTGCCCTCTTCTGCACAGGTACCTCCTCCTTCCTCTTAGGGATTCTTCCCAGCTGCACAGGGGTGGGGTTGCTGCCACAGTGGCAAGGGTGGGGGTGAGGCTGCCGTGGTGGCTGAGGAGGTGGGTGGGAGCAGGTGCTCGGTCACATTTGTAGCAGTGAGAGTGGGGGTGCATCTGCTGCAGGGGTAGGGGTGCAGCCAGGGCTGTAGGGGTCAGCCACTGTGGGAGAGTTCCCTAAACAGTGACTGAGAGGCTGTTTTTAAACAAAATACTCCTATTCAAGCCTGCTACTCCCAACAAGCACGCGGCCTCTCACGCAGACCAACTTTCCAACCAGATCAGAGACTATCCGGGTCAGTGTCCATCACAGCCCAGCTCTTCTCCCTTCTCCAGGTGTCCCCCGGCCCCCCAATTTCTCTGGTAATGACCCAGCTGGCATCCACAGTCTCAGTGGGTGAACACTAGCCCTATGTGTCTCCCACTTGTCTTTAATCCCCCCAGCGACTTCAAACATCCTGGTCCATCCTGGTGCCGCTCTATACTCCCTGTTTGGCAGGGGAGGGGGCTGTTGGTTTGGCTCTCATCTAAGGATCCTACAGCAGGCGCAGGTAGTTGGCAGGGTGGGGGCTGCAGCTGCCCTGGTCCCCGTGCTGGTCCTTGGGAATTTACTGCCCCAAAGCAATCTTCTTACTGTCTGTTTTTCAATGTCCTCTACAGTTTCGGCCTCCAACATTTATATACGCTGGGATTCCATTGGCTGTTCACTCAGTTCCTCAGAAGATTGGCCAACTGTTCCGCCTTTGTGCAGGGGGAAGTAGTCTTTGCTCCCATCTACCTCACCATAAACTTCCTGATTTATTTTTTTTTTGACTCATGAATCATTTGGCATTTTCTTTCTATTAATTTTTAGTTCTACTGTATTGTGTTAAAAAGAATTTTGTTTGCAATTATATTAATTATTTGGTTTTTTGATATTTCCTTAGTAGCTTAGAAAGAGTTCTTAAGAGAAATTTTCCATTGTTGGTATATATAAGTTTTTAGATATAATCCTTCTAAAGTAATGTCTTTTCCTTGTGTATTTTAATCTTCTATATTTTTACTACTTTTTGGCTGCTATATTTTTAATTTCTGAGATATTTAAATCTCTGAATATCATTATGTATGCCTCTGTTTCTGCTTGTAATTATGCTATATACATTTTTGCTTTATATAGTTTAAGATTATAACATTAGGCGGATATAGGTATGCAATTTTTATGTCTCCTTGGTAACTTTCTTTTAATGATTTTACTTTAAATTATAATTTTTCTAATGTTTATATGGCTGCATCATTTTTCTTTTAATTTGTATTTCTGTGATAATTCTATTTTCATAATTTTATTTTCAAACATTACTGTCAACATTGCTCCTCTTATAAGCAGCAAATATTTTGATTTCTTTTTAAATAGCATATTACTGAATTTTAGAAACCTAGTTTGAGTATCTAACTGTTGAGTTTAATTTGTTTACCTGTATTATGATTACTTATCTATTAATTATTGCTGTTATTTTGTGCTTTCTAGATACCATGTTTTTATTTTAAATTTCTATTGTTTATTAGATTCAGTTTTTATTTAAATCTCCTTTTTCAAATTCTCTGATTTGGATGTTATATCTTAAATTTCTGTTATTTTCATGGCTTTACGTAACATAACATATTTACTCTAATAAAGTTTAAAGTTAACATCTCTTTACTCCTTTCAAACAATAGAAGACACTTACATTACTTCAACTTTGGTCACCAACTCTTATTTCTGTGTTATTGTTTTCTACCATTTTTTATTTTTCCTTATTTTTATTACCCATCCAATTTTGTCTTTATTCATTTTTAAAAACTCAACATTTAATTTTCCTTATCAATTTACTTATTTTACCAATTTTTTTGTTTATATTCCTTCACACAATTCACTCTTTCCTTCTAGATTTAATTTCTTCTTATTAAAATATATCTTTTAGTAGCCCTTACAGTGGATCTCTGTGTGCTCAGTTCTCTCAGTGTGTGTCTAATAATACCTTCATTTTTTCCTCCTTTGTAATTGTGAGTTTAGAAGACAGTATTCCATTGTCCTTTGGCATATAATGTTACTGGTGAGGTTTATTATTTTTAAAAAGTAATCTGTCCTTTCTCTCCTACTAATTTTATGTTGATGTTTTTAAATATTTGGTTTTAATGTTTTATAATTTCTCTGCTTTTTGGACTTATTTTTATTTATTTTTCTGTGAAGTCACTGTGCTTCTTACTATCTAGGAGTTCATGTCTTCCATCAGTTGTTGAACATCCTCAGACATTATCTCTTCAAATGTGGAAAAACATGGTAGGGGTCAAATTATGAGTACAGATTGACACATCTTTCCACTTAGTCCTCGAGAACCTGATTCACTAACATTTAACAATACCCAAGTCATTACAGTTTGGGGGTAAGAGACAAGAGAAAACACAACTTTTCAAAGCTTAGTCATTGAGTTGTTATAATTCTAATTTCCAATATCATGCAAAGCTAAACAAAGTTAAAGTCTACATAATACATATATCCACTAATTCATTCATCAAAAGTTGTTTACATATTTTCTGAGTGCTATATAGTGAGTTAGGCTTTTGAAAGTTGGAGATAAATAATAGTTATGTCACAGCTTTGACTAGAACCTAAATCAATGGACCCGGTATTTATTGCTCAAAAAAGACAAAACCATTTTCAAACAAATTTTTTGCTCAACCTTTCTTGGCTTACTAAAAGTGTTGTTGAAAAGTCTTCCAGTACATTTTTTTTTCACTCAAAATATTGTTTGCTTCATACATATATTTCCCTATACTGTTTGGCACAGCCTGTAGTTTTGGAGATTGACTCTAAGTGACCTGACTTACTCAAGTTCAGTTGTTTTATTTATAGAAGTAGAACTCCATGTGGGGTAGTGAAAATATCATCTTTGGAATAAGGCCTCTTCACACCTTCCCAAGGGTCAGGCTCTTTAATGAGGAGCTCAATGACCTTGTGCAGAGTCTCTGGGGAGCGGGGAAAATTTCCCAGTTAAAGGAAAGTCTGAAATTTTAGATCTGTCACTAATGAATGGGGAAACTAATGGGAGTTTTATTGTTTTAATTCTGTGTCCAGGGAATAAGTCAGATGACCATAAAGAGAAAGCAGGATCAAATTTGAATTAAAAAGTTGCATGTTCTTTTGTAGAGTAATGCAAAAATTTCAGCTTTGAACATGTTTGTGGAGATGAAGAGGGAAGCAAATATGCATTAGTACTGAGCACACTGTTTTTTTAATCTAATAAAAATACATAGTAAAAGACTATGTTTGAGCAGAAAGTCAATATAAATGTAAACCTCCACTGAAGCCAAGAAAGTCAGCATATCAGTTTCATTTTGATACCCTAATTGCTAAGAGCTAAACCTGTGGTAATTTTCTCTGATGCGCTGCTCCTTCTCCAAAAACAAAACAAAACAAAGCAAAACAACAACAAACTCATGACATCTTTCTCTAAGATTCTACTACTAATTATATCCCACAGTTGCAAATTGTGAACTATGATTGGTGTATTTCCACTGGACAAAAAAATATTTGGTTAAGCTTTCTTTCTTTCTTTTTTAATTACAGAAGTAATAGTTTTACTATTTTCCAATGCATTTTATTATAATATTTAAAATTATTGTAATCAAATAACATGTACACTTCCTCAGAGGTTCTGATATACCCCTGTGGCAGTTAATCTCCAAGGATGGTCTCTAACGAACCATGCTTCCAGGTATTCACAGCCTTGAAGCGTGCCCTCCCACACTCTGTCTGAGCTGGCAGATAATTCGTGAACATTTGATTTAGAAGCCCGGGACTGCCAGGCAAGAAGTACAACTGCATTGCTAGTGAAGCCACATGGGCAGAAATGATTGTGATACAACATGGGGATGGAGAAATGCCAGCTGTCCCAGTGTCCAGTTGATCCTAGGGAAACTTCAACTTCCGTCTTAATCTATTTGTAACCTTGTCACAAACTATCTGAATGCCCTCGAATGAAACCAGTAAATCTGAAAACCCATGAAAGATTATATGTAATTGTTGATGTTTTAAACTACTAAGTTTTGGAGCAATGCGTAACAAAAATATCCTCTAATGGGCACCTTGTCACCTCTCTCTTCCCCTACTACCCACTTCTACTGAACATGCCTTATTCAGTGGAATTTGAGGGCAGGAAGGAGGATGAATAACATACTGACAGAAAAGTCATTCTAGAAAAAATTTTCTTGAAAATACCAAACTTAAGATACTTTACATTAAAAAGGCAACATTACAACTCTGCTTTAACCTAATATTTTCATAAACATTTATAATTTTACTTATAACTTTATATCTCAAGCTGAGGAAAGGAATCAGAGAAACTGATCACCTAGCATTATATTATAGTACAATCCTCCCAAACTGACCTATAGATCCAATTTAATCTCAATTGAAATTTCAGAAAATGTGTGTGGGATGTGGTGGATTAACAATATTATTTTAAAGTTTAAATGGAAATGAAAAGGCCATGAAAAGCCAAGACAATATTGAGAAAAATTCTAATTTGGAAGGCTTACACCATAAATTATCAAGAATTATTTCAAAGCTATAGTGATTGAGACAGTATAGTACTGGTGCAAAAATAGACAAATAGACCAATAATATAGATTTCAGAAATGTACCTACACATATATAAAACTTGATTTATTATAAAGTCAGCAGTGGAAAAAGAGGGTCTTTTCAATAAGTAGTGTTGGGTCAATTGGACAGCTACACCTGAAAAATAAATATTGACCCATACCTTATACCATATCCAAAATTCAATTCCAAATTGGAATGAAGACCTAAATTTGAAATGTAAAATAATAATTTCTAAATGTTAACAAGGAGAATATCTTCATGAACTCTGGGTGAGAAATGATTTCTCAAACAGGACCAATAAAAAACTAATCATGGAATCAAATTATTGATATATTCTACTTTATTAAGAATACAGAGTGAAAAAGGCAAACCACAGAATGGGAGAAGATATTTACAACACACATTTCTGTCAAATGATTCACAAACTATATTAAGAATTCCTCAAAATCAGTAAGAACTGATGGGCAAACTAATTTTAAAATGGGTGAAAGTCTTATAACTTTGAAAACATATATATAATATTTGCAATTTCCTGAAAGGGGTGAAAAGAGCATCTTTTATTATTCATGAGCCCCTTTCACCCATACCTGAGTTTATGCTAATAAAGTGACTCTTGCAGGACGGGGGTTGGTTACTAGAGTAACCAATCAAGTAAATTGGAACTTTTAGTCCAACCTCTAGGTGTGGGGAGAGGGGCTGAAGACTGAGTTATGTCACTAATAGCCAATGATTTAATCAATCATGTCTATGTAATGGAACCTTCATAAATGATGAGGTTCAAAGAATTTCTGGGTTGGTGAACATGTGGAGGTGACCCTTCCTTCATACTTTCCCTTATGAATCTCTTCCATTTGGCTGCTCCTGAGTTCTTATCCTTTATAACAAAGTGATAAGAGTAAGTAAAGTGTTTAAGTGTTTCCTGAGTTCTGTGAGCTATTATAGCAAGTTATTGAACTGAAGAGGGGTTTATGGAAACCCCCAATTTATAGTAAGTCAGTCAATTGTACATGTAAAAACCTGGGACTTGCAATTGGCATTTGAAGTGAGGGCAGTCTTATAGGGTTGAGCCTTTAACTTGTGGGATCTGGCACTAACTCCAGGTAGTGTCAGAACTGAAATAAATTGTAAAACACTCAGTTGGAGTGTGCAGAGATTTGGAGGATTGCAAAGGTGGAAAACCTATACATTTGGTATCAGAAGTGTTGTGAGTAGGAAAACAGTTTTCAAGCTTTTTTTCCTTAGCTGTTGAAGAGGTACTCCACAAAGAAGATATTCAAGTGGCCTATAAACAGATGAATGGCAGATCATCCTTATTAGTTATTAGGGAAATGCAAGTCAAATCTACATTATGATATAACTTAGTGCTAAAGCAACATATAATCTGACAGTACTAAGTCTTGATGAAGTTGTGGAGTAACTGGAATTCTTGGTATAATCATTTTGGACAACTCTGAAATTATCTATAAAAGCACAACATATTTATACTTTATGTCTCAGCATTTTTACTCCTAGGAAATAAAAAAAAATTACTCAATAGAAATTTTTTAAAAACATGTACAAGAATGTTCTTAGCAGCTTATTTAAAAAAATAAAAACTGAAACAAATGCCTATCTACAGCTGAATGGATGAATAAACTGTGATATATCCTTATTTATAGACTCTTCTTAAAAACCAAATTTCATGAGATAATGTTTTCCCAAATCTGTTTTTTTCTAATCATTCATCAATGAAAATGAATAAACTATTCTATAAACAACAAAATAAATAGATTTTACATAATGTTAAGTAAAATAAGCCAATCACAACAGAGTACATATTATGTGAACCTATTTACATAAAATTTAGAAACAAGTAAAATTAATCTTTGTACTACAGATTAGAATAGTTATGGGAGTTTTGGGGGCTTTGTAGAGGTGCTTAATAATCTGAGGGGACACAAAGCAGATTTATGGGATATTAATATAGTTCTATGTCTTGACTGGAATGCTAGTTACACAAGGCTGTTCACTTTGTAAAAATTTACCAAGCTGGAGAGAGGGAAAAGAACAGGAGGAAGAGAAGGAGAAGAAAGAAGAGGAGGAAGGGAAAGAAAAGGAAATAAAAGGAAGGGGAAACGGGTAAAGAAAGGGGAAATTGAGAAAGAGAGGGAGAGAAAAGAAGGAAGGGTAAGGGAGGAAGGGAAGAAGGAATTTCATAACTTCTAGTAACATTATGGCTTTGGGACAGTGTGATTCATCTGTCTTCCAAAATATTAGATAATTTAGGATTAGCAATGCCTACAAAGATATATCCCTTGCTTTAAAGTGTGTAATTATAGAATTTAGAAATTTGGAACACATGGGTGATCTGAATTATCATCTTATCCCTAAAATGCATGACTGTGGCCATCTCATTATGTGAAAAGAATACCTGATCTGATTAATAATGGGAAGTAAATAGAGACTTTATGATCAGGTGTCAAGACCATAATTCTGTGGAGTAAATTTTATATGCACTGAATAACTCATATGAGGTGATGGAATGTTGGGCATCAGGTCTCAGAAAAGATGTGCTTACTTAATGACTTTTTCTCCTTTGCCCCCAAACCTTTGACTTTATAAAAACTTCTGGAATGGCTTCAGTTCATGCAAAATATGCTGCATATCTCCATCATTAACAGATGTTAAAGGGTAGGGGAATGGATGAAAGCCAGAGCTGTGAGCTTCAGTTCTAAAAGACCAGCTACCTCAGCAATAAAGATACATAAACCTTAGTTGCCCTTGGCCGTGGTTAACATAGAAAGCCACAGCCAGCAGCACCCTGGTAACAGAAGGATCTCATACTGTTTCTCTAAATATATGTCACCCTCCCTGCATTTTGTGGAAAGCCTTTGATGTTGATTTACAGATGGAAGCCCTGGACTTTTTCTTTTGCTTATGTAAACAAAGAAGAGTGACCTGGGTTTTCTTGGTAAATATTGTACTGTCAGATGTTTTACATTCAGCAACAAAAATTAAATGAAGTTTTTCTTGCTCAAAATTCTGCTTCTGACCATAAATTAAAACACATACATATATGTATTCACACAAGATTCTTGCGAGAAATTAAAAAATCAACAGGCCAGAATCTGTACAAAATATTATTTAAAAAAACCAAACCCTGTGAAAGAATGTTTTCCCTAATCCACTGTGCCATTTCCAAAAAATCACGTATTCACTGTGTCTATCCCAAACTCTGGGCCCATTTAAAAGGAGTCAAATTTTTTAAGTTCCTACTACTTAAAAATACATTTTTTCTAAAACGTGTCAGCCCAAATTATGACATAATAATTATAAGCAGTGTTCAAATAAATTACTCCTCATATTGAAAACTGCTCAATGGTTTGACTCTGAACATAATAGAAAGTTCACATTTCTTAGCTTCAAATTTCAAAATAATCAAAGTATGAACAGGGGTCACTTTGTACTTTGAGATCTTGATAAGATTAGCTCAAAACCTATTTCACATCTTTTAGAAAGTTTACCACCCTCTGCCCCTATAGGGTGTGAAGAAGAAAGGGACAATGAAAAGGTGTCTATTCTCATGATTATTTCTGGCTTTGAGGTTTGCTTCACTAAACAAACTCTGGTCCTTTGGGAGTGGCATCCTGCTGTGGCAGAGAGAACACTGGAGGAACAGAAACCAAGGCCCAATTCCAAAGGAGCCTTTACTTTCCAGAAATATTCAGATGACACATTCCCTCGTGTTAGGCAGTGTTCAGTTTGTCTCCCATTTCTGGAGGACTCTCTAAGTTGTTCCAGCAATTAGTGTCCTTGCCTCCAGTTTTTAATGCACCATCTGTAAGACAGATGAAATACCAACACGGGAAGTTGAACCAGAACCTAGAGCTCTATGCCTTGTGAGCAAGTTTACTATCCTGCCTTCTCTCCTGCTGTTGAAGTCTTCTGAAGTTCATGCTTCGACACAATCCAGAACATGCACTCCTCTAAAAATTGCTAGTTTTCAACTACAGTATATTTCTCCACTCTCATCTATCACTTGGATGACTTCCATCAGTGACCTCCCAGCACACTCTTTCTTAAAGTATGTTTTATGGTCCATCTACACCTAAGTTAATAGGTGTGCTTGTTCAAAATCCAGATTCTGAGATCCCATCCAAGGTACACTGACTCATCATCTCCAGAAGTGAGGCTCAGAGATACACCCTTTTAACAAGCCCGTTTCCCTGGTCTATTCTCATGTTTACTAAGTTTGAGAAAAACTGACTTAGCAGAACTTGGTGAACTCTGGAATCTTCAGGTCAAATTTAGGGGTACAAAAATCTGCTACACAGCTTTGCATATGAGGCTCTTCATATAGAATATTAGGTTTATCTCTACTTGTCTAAGCTCTAATACTAGATATAACCAACTTGAAGGGTGTACTGGGATCCTGAGTAGCCACTGCCCCTACAAACTATGTAGTTCTTTCTCTATACACGCTTGTATATACACAGGACATCCTGAACTCAATTACATTCAGTGCAGGGTTTGGCAAGAGCCATGCATGCTTCTTACACTTACATCCGCTGGATTTAATGGAGATCCTGAATATACTATCTGGGTCTAATAATTCCAGTGTATGTGTTAATGTCTTGTGGGCTGAAAGAATAGTGAACCTAAGTAGGAACCAGTCATCTACACAACAATTTCAATTTGATATCCACATTCCATTGTCAATCCTCTAAATCCCACATTCTGCTTAGACTAAAGAAGGTAGAAGAGCCTAATGATAAAACGGTAGTCAAAATCAGTGATGCCTTCAAAATAAGTCAGTGTAGTATCTATCAGTTCTGAACAAGAATTACAGCAGGAATTTGGTGACAGTAATCAATAATCACCTTGTTAGAAAGCGAATAGCCACTTCCCTCTGTCCCTAAATGTACTCTTTAGTTGGTATCCTGGGGTCTGTACAGATAATGATTCTTAAGACTCATTATTTATGGAGAGTCTTCCTCTTAAACTGCTTCTCAGGCCTGTGATGGAACTTACTACCTACTTATGCTGCCCAGTTCTGACCCTTTACCAACTCAACCTCCATCTAGATCCCTTGCCACACTGGACTTGTCGTTAGTGCTGATTATTGATATTATCTAGAATTTCCTTCTGAGTGGTAGAAAGCACTTTAAATAGCTTCATGTTTGAACAGCTGGATTAAATGGCACTATAAGGGTCTGCAAGAACTAATACTCCCCACACTGTCTGCCTCCCTCAGGGGAATAGCTTAATCACCTTGTAGAATTAACCTATTATATAATCAATCTTTACCAAAACTCTACCTTTGGTTTAAAATTCAGTTATGTAGACACAATAATTAAGATAACAAAAAGGTTAGGAATCTCACCGACATCAATCCTTTCTTTAAAAAAAACAATTATCTTATCATCAGTGCAACACTTTAACACTGTATATGCTACCTTCCTTCTCAGAGGAACTATTGTATTCTCTCTTGAATAAACTCTCCCCATTCCTCTCTTATGTCTCCTGTCTGCCTTTACAGTCTATGGGAAACCTGTGTCTACATATGTACTTTGCATCCTATTCTTTTCTAAACACATATAATGTTAAAAATTGTTTAGCATGAGCTGTTGTGGCATAGGGTATTAATATGAAAAAAATAAAAGTGCAGTAACATTAAATCAAAACTAAATAAGAAAGAGGATGAGGGCCTTAAAAGTCTGGGGCCTTAAGCAAAAGGAATGTCCATTAATTCCTGTATTACTGAAAGCAACTAATTGAGAGCTATGGTATTTCCTTAGTCCCTTTTAGTATGCCCATCATTGTAAGTGGGTGTAGATATAAAGCACATACTTTTCACAATCATGGTTTTTTTCAATGAATGGGAAAGGTTATTTTAAGGTAATCTAGCACTCTTCTGTTCAAATTGCTGTCCTATTATTAAGGGGATTTTTCACATTGCATTGCATGAAGGAATTTTTAAGATCTGCATGGTGCCCTGGCTGGTATAGCTCAGTGGATTGAGCAGGCTGTGAGCCAAAAAGTTGCTGGTTTGATTCCCAGTCAAGGTGCATGCTTGGGTTGCAGGCCAGGTCCCCAGGAGGGGGTGCATGAGAGGCAACCACACATTGATGTTTCTCTCCCTCTCTTTTTCCTTCCCTTCCCCTCTCTCTAAAAGTAAATAAATAGTCTTTTAAAAAATTAAAAAAAAAAAAAAAAGATCTTCATGGTTCTTGCTTTCCTGTCCTTGAATGCAGTTTTCATACAGGTACTTGCAAACTGTGTTCAGGTCAGTGATATTTTAGTGAATGGATGTGATACCAGTTCTGCAATGCTTATTATGAACTCTAAGATAACTTGAAATAAAAATGTTTTTAAGAATGCAAAAAAAAAATTAGCCTTTAACCTTGTTGAAAGCAGAGGTAAAAAGGCAAATAAAATAAAAACATATTTTTCTTACAGTATCTTTTATATTAAGGGATAATTTGGCTATAGTGAACTGCACAAATCTTCAGTGTTACAGTTTCAGGAGTTTTAACAAATGCACACATCCATGTAACCCTATCAAGATGTAGAATATAACCACCACCTCAAAACAGGTCCCTCTGCTTCTTTCTAGTCAATTCCTCACTGCTCTGTTTTCCTTCAACATGGATTTGCTTTTTCTAGAAAATCACATCAATGGGATTGTGCAATATGCACTTTTTGTACAGACTTCTTTTGGCATCTCTCAGTGTGATGTTTTGGAGATTAACCCACAGTGTTGTGGTTATCAGTAGCTTGTTCCTTTATATTGCTGAATAGTATTCCACTGTATGAATACACTACATTTTTAAGATTGTTTTTGATATCTGATTGAAAGCTCTACTTTTCTTAAAGAGAATTGTATAATAACCTTACACTAATAGATATTTGGTACATGAATTATCATGTATATTATGAGCAATGTCTTCAGCAATAACAAATCCAGGAATGATCTGCAATTGGCTTTTTCGTACATCAACCCTTAATAACTATATGGTGTTATAACTGTGCGCTGATCAGCACACATTCAGTTGTCTGAGTCCTTCAGTCAGGTTTTAAAAGAATACAGGAGAGTTGATCTACAACATAAACCCAAAGAATCTGATTATAATGGCATTTCATCCTTCAGGGTCTATGGGGGCCCAGCACACAGGGCTGGAGTTTAAATCTTAGGTTGTATATAGAATATAATAGATTTGACTAAATTACATGTAATAATCCAGTTACATTTGACTGCTTAGTCTTATTGATCTGTTTGGCAATAGTTTGGCTGCAGTTTTCATACAGCCTCAATTATGCTTTATTTTTTAGAGAGTTTGCTACCAGCAACTCAGTATGTCTTTTGTTATAGAACCTAAGCCCATGCACCTGATTGCCAGGTAAGTTCCAGCTTCATACAACCACTAATGGTGAAATACAGCTATCTTTAAATGAGAATTATTTGCCATCTAAATTTCTTTTATGAGCATAATATTATATAGATACTTCTATTTATTTAGCACATTATTTACACTAAAAACATACATTATTTAGCCTTTAATATTAAATGTCTGATACACCTTCCAGTGAGGCTGAACATTATAAATCATGATACTTCCTTTTCTGCTGGTATTCAAATAGAATAATATAAAAGAAGATGAAAACTTAAAAGAATTATAGAGAGCAAAGATGTGTCCCCTACTTTGCTTTAGGAAATTAAATTTAAAAGTTAATGTTG
This sequence comes from Micronycteris hirsuta, assembly GCA_004026765.1. NCBI lineage: Eukaryota > Metazoa > Chordata > Mammalia > Chiroptera > Phyllostomidae > Micronycteris > Micronycteris hirsuta. The sequence continues at coordinate 63,351 of PVJI01007706.1, read as the reverse complement.
AAATGTACTTCTAGTATGTTTTTTGGTGTATAGTTTTTACATGAAGATGAATGTTTTTTATTTAACATTTATATATTAACTTTTGTAATAATAATAGTTAAACTTAATTTATTATATGAATTTGACCGTACATAATGTGCTGACAATAATGTGCTAATATCTTTATTTTTAAATATTTTCTTCTAATGCATTTTAATTACCATTTTAGTACCTATTGCTTCATCAATATATACAAACACATATATGTTCCTCTTCCTATCTAAGGCTGAAATCACAGTTTCATTTACGTAATTATAAATTCTTTTTTATTTTTCATTTTATTTTATTTATTTTTTACATATTTTTATTGTTGTTCAAGTACAGTGTTCTGCATTTCCTCCCCACTACTCACCCCCATCCCAGCCATCCCCACCTCCCACCCTCGATCCTACCCCTCTTTGGTTTTGTCCATGTGTCCTTGATAGATGTTCCTGGAAACCCCTCCTCTTTTCCCCCTCATTATCCCCTCCCACCTCACCTCTGGTTACTGTCAGTTTGTTTTTAACTTCACTGTCTGTGGTTATATTTTGCTTGCTTCTTTGTTTTGTTGATTAGGTTCTACTCATTGGTGAGATGATATGGTATTTGTATTTCACTGCCTGGCTTATTTCACTTAGCATAATACTCTCCAGATCCATCCATACTGTCCCAAAGGATAGGAGCTCCTTCTTTCTTTCTGCTGTGTAGTATTTCATTATGTACTGTAGTTTTTTGATCCACTCACTTACTGATGGGCACTTAGGTTGCTTCCAGCACTTGGCTATTGTAAGTTATGCTGCTATGAACATTGGGGTGCATAGGTAATTTTGGATTGGTGTTTCAGGGTTCTTAGGGTCCCAGCAGTGGAATTACTGGGTTGAAAGGCAGTTCCATTTTTAGTTTTCTGAGGAAATTCCATACTGTTGTCCATAGTAGCTACACCAGTCTGCATTCCCATCAACAGAGTTCCCTTTTCTACACATCCCCTCCAAAACTTGTTGTTTGTTGATTTGTTTATGATAGACATTCTGACTGGTGTGAAGTGGTATCTCAATGTGGTTTTAATTTGCCTCTTTCTGATGGCTAGTGATGCTGAGGATATTTTCAGCTGTCTCTCTGCCCTCTACATGTCCTCGGAGAAATGTCTGTTCAGGTTCTTTCCACATTTTTTAATTGGGTTATTTCTCTTCCTGCAGTGGAGCCATGTGAGTTCTTTATATATTTTGGAGATCAAACCCTTGTCTGAGGTATCATTGGCAAACCTAACCGAGAAGGTAAAAGACCTGTACTCAGAAAACTACACAGCACTGAAGAAAGAAATTAAGGAAGACACAAACAAATGGAAACATGTATCATGTTCATGGATCAGATGGATCATAAGAATTAACATCATCAAAATGTCCATAATACCAAATCAATTTATAGATTCAATGCAATCTCTATTAAAGTACGAATGGCATATTTCACAAATATAAAACAAACATTTCAAAAATTTATATGGAACCATAAATGACCCCAAATAGCTGCAGCAATTTTGAGAAAGAAGAACAAAGTAAGAGGGATCACAATACCTGATATCAAACTGTATTACAAGGTTGCTGTAATCAAAACAGCCTGGGCAGATTTGGTTGGAGATGGAGGCATAGGTAGACACACTGTGCCTCCTCGCACAACCAAAAGAAGGACAACAACAATTTAAAAACAAAAAATAACCAGAACTGACAGAAAATCAAACTGTATGGAAGTCCGACAATCAAGGAGTAAAAGAAGACACATTCATCCAGACTGGTAGGAGGGGCAGAGATGGGCAGCCACGCGGAAAAGACTCAAGGCAAGGCAGTGGCTGTTGGACCCAGCAAGGCAGTGGATTGTGGAGCAGGGTGGGCAAGGCTGCAGCTGGCCAGCAAGGCAGCAGCTGGTGGACTCAGTGAGGCAGCTGCTGCTGAGTGGGTGGTCCCACATTTGAGTGCGGATAAGCTGGGAGGAACAACTGGGAAACCAAAAAGGCTATGCAACCCAGGGTCCCAGTGCAGGGAAATAAAGCCTCAAAGCACTGATTGAAATCACCTGTGGGGGTTGAGGTGGCAGCAGGAGAAACTCCCAGCCTCACAAGAGAGATCACTGGAGAGACACATAGGGTGTTAAAACGTACACAAGCCCACCCACCCAGGAATCAGCACTAGAAGAGCCCACTTTGCTTGTGGGTAGTGGGAAAAGTAACTGAAATCTGGCAGAGAGCGAAGCAAGAGCCATTGTTCCTGCTAGGACCCCTTCCCCACATACAGCATCACAATGCTGCGACATGGGTTACCCCACTCTGGTGAACACCTAAGGCTCTGCCCCTTACTACATTACAAGTGCACCGAGACTAAAAAAAATGGCCCAAATGAAAGAACAGATCAAAGTGCCCCCCCAAAAAATATAAGTAAGCGACAAAGAGATGCCAGCCTATTAGATGTACAGTTCAAAACACCGGTAATCAGGTTGCTCACAGAATTGGTTGAATTTGGTCACAAATTAGGTCAAAAATGAAGGCTATGCTAAGTGAAATAAAGGAAAATATGCAGGGAACCAATAGTGATGTGAAGGAAACTGGGACTCAAATCAATGGTGTGGACCAGAAGGAAGAAAGAAACATTCAACCAGAAAAGAATGAAGAAACAAGAATTCAAAAAAAATGAGGAGAGACTTAGGAACCTCCAGGATATCTTTAAATGTTCCAACATCTGAATTATAGGGGTACCAGAAGGAGAAGAGGAAGAGCAACAAATTGAATACTTATTTGAAAAAATAATGAAGGAGAACTTCCCCAATCTGGCAAAAGAAATAGACTTCCAGGAAGTCCAGGAAGCTCAGAGAGGCCCAAAGAAGTTGGACCCAAGGAGGAATACACCAAGGCACATCACAATTACATTAGCCAAGATTAAAAATAAGGAGAGAATCTTATAAGCAGCAAGAGAAAAGGGGACAGTTACCTACAAAGGAGTTCCCATAAGACTGTCAGCTGATTTCTCAAAAGAGACCTTTCAGGCAAAAGGGGGTTGGAAAGAAGTATACCAAGTCATGAAAGTCAAGGACCTATATCCAAGATTACTCTATCCAGCAAAACTTTCATTTAGAATGGAAGGGCAGATAAAGTGCTTCTCAGATAAGGTCAAGTTCAAGGAGCTCATCATCACCAAGCCTTTATTATATGAAATGTTAAAGGGACTTATCTAAAAGAAAGAAGATAAAAAATATGAACAGTAAAATGACAGCAAACTCACAGTTATTAACAACCACACCTAAAACAAAAACAAAAGCAAACTAAGCAAACTAGAACAGGAACAGAACCACAGAAATGGAGATTACATGGAGTGTCATCAACAGGGGAGTGGGAGGGGGAGAGAGGGGGAAAAGGTACAGAGAATAAGTAGCATAAATGGTAGGTAGAAAACAAACAAGGGGAGGTTAAGAATAGTATAGGAAATGTAGAAGCCAAGGAACTTATATGTATGACCCATGGACATGAACTAAAGGGGGTAATGTGGGAGGGGGTGTGCAGGGTGGAGGGGAATAAAGTGGTTAAAATGGGACAACTGTGATAGCATAATCAATAAAATATAAAAAAAGTTAAAAAAACAAAACAGCCTGGTACTGGCATAAGAACAGACACATAGACCAATGGAACAGAATAGAGAGCCCAGAAATAAACCCAAGTATCTATGGTCAATTAATATTCAACAAAGGGGGCAGAAACATAAAATGGAATAAAAATAGCCTCTTCAACAAATGGTTTTGGGAAATCTGGACAGCTACATGCAAAAAAATGAAACTTGATCACCAACTCACACCGTAAACAAAAATAAATTCAAAGTGGATAGAAGACTTAAATATAAGTTGTGACATCATAAAAGTCCTAGAGGAGAACATAGACAGGGAAATCTCAGATATTCCATACAGCAATATTTTCACCTATATTTCCCTTAGAGCAAGGGACATAAAGGAAAGAATAAACAAATGGGATCTCATCAAAATAAAAAGCTTCTGCACAGCAAAAGAAACCAGCATTAAAATGAAAAGAGAACCAACTGTATGGGAAAACATATTTACAATTTCTTTTCATATAATACCATTTTAGAGACAATGATTAAAGTGATACAAAGACTCTCTCTATGGCCTCAGTGGGTACCATCTCCATCACCCCTGGTTCCACATTCTTTTCATGTGAAAAATTTTTTTCAATATATTTTATTGATTATGCTATTACAGTTGTCCCATTTTCATCCCTTTATTCCCCTCTGCCCTGCACACCCCCTCCCACCTGCATTCCCCCTCTTTAGTTCATGTCCATGGGTCATACATATAAATTCTTTGGTTTCCGAATTTCCTATACTATTCTTACCCTCCCCCTGTCTATTTTCTACCTACCATTTATGCTACCTATTCTCTGTACCTTTCCCCCTCTCTCCCCTTCCATTCCCCCTCTGATATGTGATCTCCATTGTGATCTCCATGTGATCTCCATTTTTGTGGTTCTGTTCCTGTTCTAGTTGTTTGCTTAATTTTTTAATTTGTTGTTGTTTATTTGTTTGTTTGTTTTTAGGTTCAGTTGTTAATAGCTGTGAGTTTCTTGTTATTTTACTATTCATATTTTTTATCTTCTTTTTCTTAGGTAAGACCCTTTAACATTTCATATAATATGGGCTGAGTGATGATGAACTCCTTCAACTTGTCCTTATCTGGAAAGCACTTTATCTGCCCTTTCATTCTAAATGATAGCTTTGCTGGTTACAGTAATCTTGGATGTAGGTCCTTGCCTTTCTTCACTTGGAATACTTCTTTCCAGCCCCTTCTTGCCTGCAAAGTCTCTTTTGAGAAATCAGCTGATAGCATTATGGGAACTCCTTTGTAGGTTACTGTCTCCTCTTCTCTTGCTGCTTTTAAGATTCTTTCCTTATCTTTAATCTTGGCTATGTAATTATGATGTGCTTTGATGTTCTCCTCCTTGGGTCCAACTTCTTTGGGACTCTCAGACTTCTTGGACTTCCTGAAAGTCTATTTCCTTTGACACACTGGGGAAGTTCTCTTTCATTATTTTTTCAAATAAGTTTTCACTTTCTTGCTCTTCCTCTTCTCCTTCCGGCACCCTTATGATTCAGATGTGGGAATGTTTCAAGTTGTCCTGGAGGTTCCTAAGCATCTTCTCATATGTTTTTTAAATTCTTCTTCCTTCATTCTATTCTGGTTGAATGTTTCTTTCCTCCTTCTGCTCCAAACCATTGATTTGAGTCCTGATTTCCTTCCTGTCACCCTTGGTTCCCTGTAGAGTTTTCTTTATTTCACATAATGCATCCTTCATTGCTGCTCCAGTCTTTTTTATGCTGTTGAAGTACTCAGTGAGTTCCTGGAGCATCCTGATTACCAGTGTTTTGAACTGTGCATCTGATAGTTTGGTTATCTCTTCATAGCTTAGTTGTATTTTTTCTGAAGCTTTGATCTGTTCTTTCATTTGAGCCATTTCTTTTTTTTTTTTTTTTTTTGTCTTGGTGCACCTGTTATGTAGTAAGGGGTAGATGGAGCCTTAAATGTTCACCAGGGTGGGGTAACCCATGTTGTTGCATTGTGATGCTGTATGTGGGGGAGAGGTATGAGAGGGAACGATGCCATTTGCTCTGCTCTCTGCCAGTTTTCAGTCACTTCCCCTGCTACCCACAAGCAAAGTGGGCCCTTCTGGTGCTGATTCCTGGGTGGGTGGACTTGTGTACATTCTAGGACCCTGTGGGTCTCTCCAACGAACTCTCCTATGAGGCTGGGAGTTTCTCCAGCTGCCACCTCAACCCCACAGGTGTTTTCAATCGGTGGTTTGAGGCTTTGTTTCTGTGCACTGGAACCCTGGGTCGAGCAGTCTGTTTGGTTCCCCAGTTGTTCCTCCCAGCTTATCTGCACTCGAATATGGGACTGCCCAGTCTGCAAGCCACTGCCTCACCCTGTCTGCCAGCAATTGCCTTGCCATGAGTCCTCTCCACCTGGCTGCCCATCTCCACTCCTCCTCCTGGTCTGATATAAGTACCATGCGCTAACCGATTGTACCACTGGAGATCCTTAAGGTCTGTATGAATATTTCTTCTTTAACTCCTTGGTTGTCAGATTTCCATACAGTTTGATTTTCTGTAAGCTTTTGTTGTTTTTTGTTTTTAAATTTGTTGTTGACCTTCTTTTGGTTGTGCGAGGAGGCACAGTGTGTCTACCTACACCTCCATCTTGACCAGAAGTCTGGTTCCACACTCTTAAGTTGTGAAAATTTCAATCTCATTTTCCTGTTTCCTTTTCTATCTCTCTGCCAATTTTTCTAACTAAACAATTTAATCAAGACTTTTTTAAAAAAAGATTTTATTTATTTATTTTTTAGAGAGAGGAGAAGGAGAAAGAGAGGGAGAGAAATAGCAATATGTGGTTGCCTCTCACATGGCCCTCACTGGGGACCTGGCCAGCAACCCAGGCATGTGCCCCGACTGGTAATCGAACCGGGACTGCTTGGTTCCCAGCCTGCACTCAATCCACTAAGCTATACCAGCCAGGCGGGACTTTTGAAAATTAACACAATACTGTTTATTTTTGATAGAATTAAAGACTTAGGAAAAGTAATGTAACACTTTTTTAGCATCTAATACTGCCACGCTAAACACTTGCTTGGTTAACACTATAACTTTTGCCTAAGGTGTGCCCCAGCAAATCTTGCATTATGATACCAAGGAGTAATGCAAAAAAAGAAAGAGCATAGATGGTAATAATCAAACCATTATTTGATGTTTAAATTAAATTGTCACTCTTTTCCTATGACTTGCAAGCTTACAGAAAAGATTATCAATGAACATGCCCTTGAGACACAATTCAACATTCATTAATTCAAAAACATTTATGGTCACCTACTATGCACTAGACATGTCATGAAGTGATAGTAAGAGCTTACGCTTTGGAATCCAGCAGACCTGGATTCAAGTTCTGCTTCTATCCCTTACCAGCTATATGATCTTTGGCAACTTTTTACCCATTAAAAGCCTCAGTTTCTTTTTCTGTAAAATGGTAATAATATATTTTTATTTGTTTGTTTGTTTAGTTAACATGTGCCAGTAATGTTACTAATACCTTAATAAGATTTAGGCCTCAGTAACATTATACTGCCTCTTCCAGTATGTAATTATATAACCTTGAACAAATGTTATTACCTTTTTAGTTTTCTCTTCTACAAAATGGAGGAGTGGAAATAGATTAAAGGATTTTTAGATGGGTATCAAAGTATCTACCTGCATCACCTGAGAGCTTTGTAAAAATGTAGGTATGCTTTTAAGTTTATAAAAAGTTGAAACCATCTCAAACTTACAGAGAAGTTGCAAGTACAGTATTAAGGATTATTTTTTATCACAACTATTTGAGAATCAGTTTCTGACATGATGTTGCATTATTACCTTTAAATATTTGGTTTGTATTTCACAGGTAATTGGTCTTCATGTTCATTGTCTTTATTTTTAATACTGACTTCAGAAAGCTGCAGAAATAGTAATGCTCATTCTAGAAGGTAATGTCAAATATTCCATGTACTTTTCAGTTTTATAGTTACAAAGTTTATCAGTATTTTTACATTGCCATAACTAATTACAGAAAATACAATGTTCAAAAAAAAAAAAACCCATCTATAAATCCAGTATACCTGTGGGAGTAACTAAGTTATTGAAGTAGCTTTCGCTTAAAAGTAATTCCCAGAGGAGTTGCATTACATTGACTTTCCACAGAACATTTCAAATATGATTTCATTTCTATTTATTTCCATATACATAACTTTTCAGAAATGTAGATGACACTCATACACTGTATGGGCTCACATGTGCATAGATACCCTGTGTGCATACATGCACACCAGTTTTGAATCTCTGAGAAGAGAAAAAAGTGTATACCAGACAAGTAGGTTTATTTCATGTAACTATTGGTGTTGCTTCCACAGGAAAGAGCAGAGTATCTTTATTATTTTTTAAAGGCATATTTAAACAAAACAAAGACTGAGGCAGTTGAAATAGATATACTCAAAATTATCCATTTTGTAGTCCACTCACTTATTTCACTACTGGAATAAATTGGCATTTGCTCTGGGAGCTCACTTTTGACTATTGACCCTAGACATAAACTAATATATTCTAAAAACTACTGTTGTGAAACATATGAACATTCTTGGTAAATATTAATGCAGCATGATATAAAATATTTTCCATTTTTATTGAGCTTTTCATATGTTGGCTTTGTTGTTAGCCTTTGTGGCAGAAGGTTGTACAGCAGCAAGTTCCCTGGAATTGATTGTTCTACTAAGGTGTTCCTGAGCAGATTGATAAGATGGGATATTGAGTAGAAAATTTCCCATTTGAATTTCATGATCACTGCAGAGAATCATGAGATTTTAAAAGGGTGTTTTGAGTCAATAGGGAGACTTTTAAAGAAAATCTAAAATACAGGCACATTACTAATAGAATTTCTGTTTCCTCAAAGTGTGAAAATGGATGACTTATAACCTCTCTTACTGTTAAAATAAATTTGGAAATTGCTCTCTCTGTTATTCACAGCAGCCATGGTCAATCAAAGATGATAAAGAGTAAATGAATAAAAACAAAAATTCCTGAATGTGGAAAGAGGCAGACCATGATTAAACAGGAAATACTGTTTGTTTTATTTCTAGTCATTTGGAGTGATCCAACATCTCTTGCTCTGGCTCTACCACTCGAGAGATCATCCAGAACTCTCTGAAATGAGACCCACTGTCACAGTTTCCACCGTGGCAGTCTCCATGTAAGCACGTTGTTTTGCATTTAAATATATATTGCTTTTAAATTTTAAATGGTGATATGAGTGAGAACCCTTGGCAGCCAAGAAATTAGATTGGGAAGTCAAGTGAGAAAACAAGAGCAGGCAAATATATTAAAATGGGGCTTTTCATTTGGTGTGTCTCCAATACCCACCTGAATCCAGAATGATTCTATAGATCCCTGATACCCATTTGCTATTTTCTCGAATGTTAAAATTTTTCAGGATGGTAAGCAAGCAGTGCTTTCAAAACATACTATTTGGGAACAAAGGGAAATCAAATACTAAATCACCTAAAGAAAAACTGAAAAATCTCTCCATCTTGATAATATCCTAAAATTAGACCAAAAGAAGGGCAATGGAAAAAAAAAAAAAACCCCCAGATTATTAGTTCTCTATCATTACCAAGTTCTTTCCCATAAAATTAAGAAATGGAGAACTCATTGTCTCTAACAAGGAAAGGATATCTTATCAGCATCGAGATATGTGTAAAGGCAAAATCTGTATATAAATGCATATCTCATTATATGTAAAGCTAGGTGCTATTCTAGATAATGTACATATTTGTATAGCAGAAAGAAAATGCTATGCATTCTTTTGGTTTACATGTGTGTATCCCAGCATTGTCCTTGGAAAACCATATCCAGACTAAAAAAGATCAAAGGAAAATAAGCTAAGTAATAGACAGATTTAAGAATATAACAGATGGGGAAAATGTGAGGGAAGTGAATATATTTTGCCAAAGAAATGATACTGAGTGGGTCCGGAAAAGAAAACATTACATAAATACTTATATACTTAACGCAAACACAGGGTCAAATCAGACCCTCAAAGACTCAGAGCTCCTACTGAAGTCAAAAGTCTGCCCTGAGAGTCGTGCACATGCATTTAAAGACACAACTCAGCCTTAAACAGCTAATAGGTGAGAAAGAAGTATTTATTTTGGATAGAAATGGCCAAACAACTGAGCTTAAGAGGACGGAAACTCACTTTTGAAGTAAAAGAGAACCTTTTTCACCATGAGGGAAAATCAGACGCTGAAACAGCTTGTCTGATGAGGTAATCATAGTAAACAGTAGAAATGCTTAATTTAAGATTAATTAGGTAGGGAGAAATTCTATGTTGATTCAGTCAGGAACTACATGCAAAGACCCAAGGACCTTTTTCTATCGAACTACCTCCAGTGTGATAATATTCATCATTATTATCTTAAAACAGTTTTGAAACATCCCTCACTTTGCTCACTCCAGATACATTTTATTTTTTTCTTTTTGCACTTAGGATGTATTTGCATGATCATGGACTTGAAAAAGCATAGAGAGAAAATAGGTTTAAAATGGATTTCTTTGTTGAATGACTCTCAGGATGATAGGAATTCAATCCAATGTGAGAACATCTTTTGACTTGAAGAGAAAATGTCCCTTTTGGCAACCAGGCGTGTACTAAGCAAATCCACGGTCTGTCTGCGTTGCTGTTACTGGCTCCAGACCCTTGAGAGGGAGGAAGAATTCTAGATCAACCAAAGCTCTAAAAGCTAGTTTCTATTTGAGTACCTACCTGGAAAGTAATCAACAATTGTCTCCATTTTACATTTCCTGTGTTTTTTGAGATAAGAAAATTCCCTGAAGGTCTTAGCAGACCTGCTGACTAAAAATCCCGAGAAGGTTTGCCCTCACTGATCACAAGAGAAACATATTGTTGAATTTATTGACATTTAATTTTATGCATTTAGCATGCAATATCCTCTCCAAATAGATATAATCTATTGCTTTTACAATGTGTAATAGTAGGCAGCATAATTTATTTTTTTTTCAAATACAAGGGAATATAAAAAATAACTGTACCAAGAATGAATTATTTGAATTTAACACACATGCTGCAGCTGGTCACTAAAACCCATTTGTGACTTGTCAAAGAAATGTGTGGAATCACAGAATCATTTTCCCAGTTGTAGGGGCCTATTTGTATGTGCAGAAATTGAATATTTCTGATTGGATTTATGAAAGAGACTTCACCAAGCAACTCCTTTAGTTCTCAAAATACCAAAATAAAAAATTTGAAAACCGTAATACTTGCATTTGGGTATCACTTCTCCTTCGCACTTCAAACTGCTTCTACAATTTTAAAACTGCTTTTGCAGTAATACTAACTTTATTTAAAAGATAAGAAAATTGGGGTCTAGCAAACAATTTCCTCAAGATTGTTGTGTCAGTCTGGTATGGACCTAGGGAGATTAAGACACCAGCCTGCTCTGTTTCTCCTGAAACACAATGAGCTCAATGTTTTCAGACTCAGAATTTCTACTTCAAAACCCATATACTACTTACCTGCCAGCCAATCAGCCACCAACCTACACTGGACCTAATTGTCATTCATTTCAGCTAAGGTCACCTTGCCAGCCAGCCTCCTAGCCAAAAAGAGGTTCCTTATCTACTTTCCTCCACGGCCATACTTCCAATCCTTTATCCTGGGGTGTTTGCAAGTCATGATATCATGCATACTGTACATACTGGCTTCACCAGGAATTCATGTTGCTTGACATCACCTACTACTCAACAATATTTTACTTCTTTTTAACTGCTGATGGGGTCACAGGGACAACCAATGCTCCCTTTGCACCATCCCCTTCTCCATCACTCTTGCACATCAGGTCTCGTGTTGTGAGAAGCAGAAGAAATAGATGCCATTGTTCAAAACAAAAAACAATGAGATTCTGCAACATACAAGGCAGTTTCTCTCTTTCTCTCCAGCTCTCAGAGCCATTCTCTGTATTACATCTGATGACTACACAACCTTCTAAAATTGCTCCTTCCTGATACAGGCTGGTTTTCTTGCCAGAGAGTCTGTTGGATTTATTTCAGATTGATGTCACCTGCTAATTAAGGAAACATTCCCTGAATCTGAATCCTGAGGCAACAGCAGACTGACAGTTGCTAGACCCTTCAGCATAGACAAGTAAAAATTGAAGCACCCAGGACTGAACTTGCTGGAGAAGTGGGTGAGGGAGACTCTCAAAGACGCCCCATGGTGGGGCAAGCAAGCTCAAGGAGCCAGTTAAGTGCAACAATTACTTCATCAATGTTCCATTGGCCACACTGAATACAAAAATAAGTCTCTGGCTCATCAGTCAACTACATTTTTGACACAGATCAAATCTTCCCATGGATTGTTAAGAATCTGGCTGATTTTTCATGAAAGTTTAAATGGGATATGAAGTAAGTAAAATCACAGATTTTTAAGACAGTCCACAGATTCCTACAGAGAAAAAGGCCCAAAACAAACTTCGTATGAGATGTGACTTAAACTTTTTCATCATACAATTCATCTGGAAAATAGAAATATCTTTGGAGAATCTCATGGAATTTGTTTTAAGCACATTTTTATTCACACACTATTGTAAAAATGAATACCCACAGCGGAAATAGTGAGCGCTAGATCTAACTCTGTTGCTATCTAGATGTGTGATTTTTGGGGAGAGGGACTGTATTTTGCCCATTAGATTTTATCTTGTTATTTATTAGAAGCAGTATCTTGGTGTGCTGTGTTGAGGTTCCAAAGCTGTAACCAAGACTGCGTGAATGATTGCAACTATCTATTAGCAATGTCTGCCATGGGTGACCGCGTGTTGGTGATGGGAATAACAGCAGATATAGTCCATCTTTTGAGTAAATGAACTAAAATGTCTTTGAATTCAAAATTGTGGGACGTATTTTTTTAACTTCCTATATTTCATGTGTATGGTATAGAAGGCTATTTAGAAATGCTAACATTTAAATAACTGGAGTTAAATATTACCTGCCAAAAGCAAATATTTTAGAAAGGCAAAAAGAACAAGAAACAGGGTATGAAAACAGTGTAATTGAGAAACCTATACATACACATATCTTTTATGATACCCTCTACTCTCCCCCTGAAAAATCAAGATTTGAGTGGACAATTTCTACCTGGAAAAAAAATACAGTTACTGTTAAGATTTTTGACCAATAGTGCATCTTACTAACCAAGCAAATATTCTCATGAAAAAGGAACTAGCGAAAAACATTATGGCTAGAATAACAAACTTTGGAAAAATAATGATAAAATAGCTAACACTTCTACCCACTTTACAAAGTGTTGAACACTTAACACAATGGTGATGATAAATAGTTTGCATTTATTGAATATTTACTGTGTGCCAGGCTTAGCTCCAAAAACATTTCATGTATTAACTCTTTCATAACTTTCATTGAATTTTAATTTAATCACTTTAATAAAATGCATTATCTAATTTAATTATGAAAATCTTAAGAAATAGGCATTATTTTAATCCTAATTTTATAGATAGGAAACTGAGAAAACAAGAGGTCAAGTAACTTGCCTAAGGTCACATGGAGGTAAACAATGTCAGCACTTGAATCCAAATGATCTCAGTCCAGATTTCCTGGGGCTAAAACATTACATAAGAGTGTGGAACAGAGTAAAGGATTTCTAGCATAAGCCTAACAAATCTGAACCCCTAAATTTGGGCACAGCTGGATGGTGAAGCAGGGGCTATTCCTAGAGCTGTAAATGAACCTTTAAGAAACTAGCCTTTGTTTACTCCAGTCTTCAAAGGAAAAATCTGAAGGACTGCCCTTAGCCTATTATCAGGCCCTGTGGAAAATACAGAAAGAAGGTGAAATATTTTTAAAGAGATAACCCTGGTAGAATTACATGTGGTTGAGGTATTTTTTTTTTTTTTTTGCATACAGTTCTCTTCAAATCATGTTATCACTGCTCCTTGTTTTGTTCATTTTGGGGGCCTACCCTCCTGGTCCTTCCATCTGAGCTCATTGTAAATCAGCAAATAAGTATGTATTGTGTATATTTCACGTGCCAAGCACTGTTCTGAGCCCTCTAGAACTATATCATGCTCTGAGAACTCAGAAGAACCAAGAGCCAATCAGTGTGCAGATTCTAGACCATTTTGTAAATTCAGTTCCCTTTAACATTCAAGATCTTTAAAGCAATCTCTGTTCTTTCTTCATAAAGACTCAGTTCACTAATCATTTTATGTTTCACAATTTTATGCCCATAAATGGCAATTAAGGCTTTCTATATTTTGTTCATCGTGTATGGGTTGGACTACAGAATCCCATTCAAACAATGCATGTTTTCATGGCCAGTCATTATGAGAAAGCATTCTCTAAGAATAAAATTTGACTGATTTTATCTTTGCTAGCATTAAAAGCATAACACTAATGGCATATAAAAATAACATAAATCCAGAACTCTGAAATAAATATTTTTGTTTAAAGAAAAGAAATATTCAGGGCAAATGAAATATAACAACCAACTGAACCATATAGGGTAGTGTCTTGTCTACTTGAGAGATTTCAAGGCCAGAGATAATGTGGGATATTAGTCATACATGATCACAGCTGAGTTATTTGGGCAGGTAAAAATCAAAGAAGGAGCATCCAGGGGGCACTAACAATGTGAGCAAGGGTGAAGGTGTGGATTACTGCCATATAGAGGACTTCGGTTGGGGGGTGGTAAAAAGATTTGACTAGAAAGAAAGAAAAATTGGATCATGACAGTAGAGAATCTGTAATGTCTTCTAGGAGTACGATAGGTAATAGGAAACTTTTGAAGAGTTTTATTTGTTTTTTAACAGAGGAAATTAAATAATCAGAACTATAGAGATAAGGACTAATGGCCAAGATAGAGGCATAGGTAGATATATTTTGCCTACTTGCACAACCAAAAGGACAACAAATTAAAAAACAAAAAATAACCAGAACTATCAGAAAATTGAATTGTATGGAAGTTCAACAACCAAGGAGTTAAAGAAGAAACATGCATCCAGACCAATAGGAGAGGCAGAGACAGGCAGCTGGAGTGGAGAGGACTTGTGCAAGGCAGCAGCTGGAGACTGGAGCAGGAGAGGCAGATGCTGCTGGACCAGGTGAGGTGGCAGTTGGTGGAACAGGTGGTCCCACATTTCCATGCAGATAAACCAGGAGGAACAATTGGGGAATGAGGCAGACCATGCAACCCAAGGTTCCAGTGCAGGGAAAAGAAGCCTCAAAACCTCTAACTGTAAAAACCTGTGGGGGTTGCAGCATTGGGAGAAACTCCTAGCCTCACAGGAGAATTTATTGGAGAGACCCACAGGGTCCTAGAATGTACACAAACCCACCCACCCAGGAGTCAGCACCAGAAGGGGCCAATTTGCTGGTGGATAGTGAGGAAAGTGACTAAAAGCCTGCCGGGAGCCAAGCAAGCAGCATTGTTCCCTTTTGTACCCCTGCCTAACATACAGCTCCACAGCTCAGCCAAGTGGATTGCCCTGCCCTGGCGAATACCTAAGGTTCTGCCCATTACTATGTAACAGGCATGCTGAGACCAAAAAAAAAAAAAAAAAAAAAAAAAAAAAAAAAAAAAAAAAAAAAAAAAAAAAAAAAAAAAAAAAAAAAAAAAAAAAAAAAAAAAAAAAAAAAAAGGCCCAAATAAAAGAACAGATCAAAGCTCCATAAAAAATACAACTAAGCAATAAAGAGATAGCCAACTTGTCAGATGCACAGTTCAAAACACTGGTACTCAGGATACCCACAGAAATGGTTGAGTATGGTCACAAAATAGAGGGGAAAGTGAAGACTATGAAAAGTGAAATAAAGGACAATGTACAGGAAACCAACAGTGAAGGGAAGGAAACTAGGACTCAGATCAACAACTTGGACCAGAAACAAGAAATAAACATTCAACCAGAACAGAATGAAGAAACAAGAATTCAAAAAAAATGAGGAAAGGCTAGGCTTAGGAACCTCCAGGACAACTTAAAATATTTCACCTTCCGAATCATAAGGATGCCAGAAGAAGAGGAAGAACAGGAAAGTGAAAACTTATTTGAAAAAATAATGAAGGAGAACTTCCCTAATCTGGTAATGGAAACAGACTTCCAGGAAGGCCAAGAAGCTCAGAGAGTCCGAAAGAAATTGGACCCAAGGAAGCACACACCAAGGTACATCATAATTACATTATCCAAGATTAAAGATAAGGAAAGAAATTTAAAAGTGTTACAGAACAGACCAGGGGTGATGGTGAATGATATACTATTATCAAAAGGACCTCCCCTTTTTCTCTGTGGGTCTCCCCCACCTACTAGGTTTGCTTTGTCTGCTGCCAGAGGAAAAACATCTCTCAATGTCAGAGATTGGTGAAAAGGAAAGGAATTATTTATTTACAAGTTATACAGAGAGTAGTGACTTAATGTCTTCATTAAAATATTAAAGTCCTTTAGAATACCCAAAGATGCACACAGTCCTTCCTTCTCCCCTTTGCCCAGTCTGGGGAACTGTATCTCAGGAAAAAGAAGTAGAAGTCCGTGGTTCAGGCAGCCCCTCCGTTCTGGCACTGTCTGCTGTGTTGCTGCCGTGATTTCCTCATGGTCCCAACCTCTTCCAAAGGCTCATGGTCCTGACCGTCACCCAAGCCATGGGGTCCCCCCTCTCCTGCCACAGCTGCATGGTCCCAGCTCCTCCAAAGCCTCGTGGTCCTTCTCTGCTAAAGCAGCGTGGTTCCTCTCCTGGTATGGCTGCCATGCCTCAGTTTAAATCCCTGTCCCTGTCTTCCTCTGCAGTACCCTTTCCAGTTCCTCCTGCAATCAGTTACACTTGCCAGCATTCCCATATTCTTCTAGCTTTACTGGGCTGCCATAGTAAGTTCTGGGCAGGTGTGGCCCCATGGCATGGAGCCAACCATCTCCAAGCTCTCATGCAGGCGCTGTAACCTGGGAGAGTTGCCTCCCAGTTACATCTTGGATGGAAGTCACTTCCATCCCCCTGGCTCAAAGCAGATCACAGCTATCTAACATATCTATGAAACCAGTTAAAGGTTATAGATATGTTAAATGACCATGTCAGAGTTTAGCTGCAAAACAGTTGCTATGCAAAACAGCTCTCAATGGCCCTGCTGCATGTGTCCCATCCCCTAGCTCAGACTTGTGGTGGTAAGGACATTCTATATATTTTTTCCTAGTATTTCCTGGACACTTTGAGTTGTGGACCCCCTTATAAATCCCTATTTGGGGGCCTACCTTGGCTGCACCCTGTTACAAAAGCAGCAAGAGAAGAGGAGACAGTTACCTACAAAGGAATTCCCATAAGACTCTCAGTTGATTTCTCAAAAGAAACCTTATAGGCTAGAAGGGGCTGGAATGAAGTATTCAAAGTCATGAAAGGCAAGGACCTACATCCAAGAATACTCTATCCAGCAAAGCTATCATTTAGAATGGAAGGGCAGATAATGTGTTTCCCAGATAAGCTCAAGTTAAAAGAGTTCATCATCACCAAGCCCTTATTATATGAAATGTTAAAGGGACTCATCTAAGAAAAAGAAGATCAAAAATATGAATAGCAAAATGGCAACAGACTCACAACTATCAACAACTGAACCTAAAACAAAAACAAAAACAAACTAATCAAACAACTATAACAGGAATAGAATCACAGAAATGGAGATCACATGGAGGGTTATCTGTGGGAAGGAGGAGGGGAAGAAAAGAGGAAATGGTATAGGGAATGAGTTGCATAAATGGTAGGTACCAAATAGACAGGGGGAGGTTAAGAATAGTATAGGAAATGTAGACATCAAAGAACTTAAATGTACGACCCATGCACATGAACTAAGGGGGAGGAATGCTGGTGAAGGGGGGTGTAGGGTGGAGAGGAATAAAGGGGGGAAAATGGGACAACTTTAATGGCATAATCAATAAAATATATTTAAAAAATAAATAAAAGCCATAAACTAGGAAAAAAAACCTATAGTGGTATAGTAATCTTGAGTCAGAAATAGCAAGATGACTTGGTGGATTGCAAAGACTTGAGTGAAATGGCTGATTTGAACTATATAGGCAAAGTAAAGAAAGTTCGATAGGTACTCCAAACTCTATTATTTATTTAAACAGGATAAAGCCCTACAGAAAAATAAACACTAGGAATAGGATCTGCAGCCCATTCTGGTTTTAAGGCCTAGTTCTCTCAGCCTATAAATAATAAAGAAATGCAAAAAGGGACAGAATCTGTGTACAAATCTGGAGGCATATGAGAAAGGGTGGGGGGAGAGAGAGAGAAAGATGGTATGTAACTCACATGTTTCCATGTAAAACACAGTCCAGTGGGAGGCAATTTCACTGGCATTGTCGCTGTCACTCAATCATCCTCAAGCCAAAGTCAGTAATCGTTTACCTGCCTAACATCCCAAGGTTCAATAAAACTGAAGCATATATTACCTTTTTGATGTTGAAGAGAGGCCGACAATCCATGTCAAGATTTGATGCAAAGTGCAAAGCAGTGCTGATGAGAAACATAAAGGCCAAATTATTCTATCTCTCTGGTGTCACTGCCTAACTCTGTGGCCCTTGTGATCCCTATCATGTTGCTGCAAGTTATAACACTTAATCAAACACTGCCAGATAGGAATGGTAGAGTGGATAATGGGCTTCACTTTTCTAACAGACCTTATTCTTGAAGTATAGCCAAGAAATGATTGGCTTTCAACTCACTAGAATGTAAACTCCATGAGAGAAGAGAATCAACCTGCATTTGTCCACCACCTTATCTCTGGTATCTGGTAAATACTTGAGTGGCACTTGGTGGATAAATGATTGGTTTAATGAATGAAAAATCTTTATATTAAATAACTATATATATAAAAATTTTGATGTTACACATCATATACACAAATATACCATATAATTATGTAATTAGAAATTAGTTCAAAAATAAATTTGGACCACATTGAAAACATAACAATCTGAAAATAAGTATTGAATTTTGGACATTAGGGGACTTTTGGCCAAGATGGAGGCATAGGTAGATACACTGTGCCTCTTCCCACAACCGAAACAAGGACAACAACAAATTTAAAAACAAAAACAAACCAGAACTGCCAGAAAATAGAACTGTATGGAAATCTGACAACCAAGAAGTTAAAGAAGAAACATTCATCCAGACCTGTAGGAGGGGCGTAGGTGGCATCCGGGGCAGCGAGGACTCCCGGCAAGGTGGTGGCTGGAGAACAGAGGTTAGCAAGGTGGTGACTCGCTGAATGGGCAAGGTGGCAGCTGGCAGAGCAGGCAATCCCACATTTGCATACAGATAAAGTGGGAGGAACAACTGGGGAGTGAGCCAGACCACACAACCCAGGGGTCTAGCTCTGGGAAATAAAGCCTCAAAACATCTGACTGAAAAACCCTGTGGAGGTTGTGGCAGCAGGAGAAACTCCCAGCCTCACAGGAGAGTTTGTTTGAGAGACCTATATGGACCTATAACATACACAAAACTACTCACCTAGGAATCAGCACCAGAAGGGTCCAGTTTGCTTGTGGTTAGCAAGGAAAGTGATTGAAAGCCTGCCCAGAGCCCTGCAAGCAGCATTGTTCCCTTTTGGACCCCCGCACCCCCATGTACAGTGCCACAATGCAGCAACCAGCGTTGTTCTGCCCTGGTGAATACCTAAGGCTCTGCCCCTTACTATGTAACAGGTGCTACTCCAAGACCAAAAAAAAAAAAAAATGGCCCAAATGAAAAAACAGATCAAAGCTCCAGAAAAAATACAACTAAGCAATGGAGAGATAGCCAATCTGTCAGATCAAACCACTGGTAATCAGGATGCCCACAGAAATGGTTGAATATGGTCACAAAATAGAGGAAAGAGTAAAAGTTATGAAAAGTGAATTTAAAAAAATGCACAGGGAACTAACAGTGACGGGAAGGAAAGTGGGACTCAAATCAACAGTTTGGACCAGAAGAGGGAAATAAACATTCAGCCAGAACAGGATGAAAAAATAAGAATTCAAAAACATGAGGAGAGGCTTACGAACCTCCAGAGCAACTTTAAATGTTCCAGCATCTGAATCATAGGGGTGCCAGCAGGAGAAGAGGAAGAGCAAGAAATTGAAAACTTACTTGAAAAAATAATAAGGAGAACTTCCCCAATCTGGCAAAGGAAATAGACTTCCAGAAAGTCCAGGAAGCTCAGAGAGTCCCAAAGAAGTTGGACCCGAGAAAGCATACACCAAGGCACATCATTATATTACCCAAGATTAAAGATAAGGAGAGAATCTTAAAAGCAGCAAGAGAAGAGGAGACAGTTACCTACAAAGGAATTCCCATAAGACTGTCAGCTGATTTCTTAAAAGAGACCTTGCAAGCAAGAAGGGGCTGGAAAGAAGTATTCAAAGTAATGAAAGGCAAGGACCTACATCCAAGATTACTCTAACCAGCTAAGCTATCATTTAGAATGGAAGGGCAGATAAGGTGCTTCTCAGATAAGGTCAACTTAAAGGAGTTCGTCATCACCAAGCCTTTATTATATGAAATGTTAAAGGGACTTATCTAAGAAAAAGAAGAAGATGAAAAATATGAACAGTAAAACGACAACAAACTCACAACTATCAACAACCGAACCTAAAAAAACAAAAACAGACTAAGCAAACCACTAGAACAGGAACAGAATCACAGAAATGGAGATCACATGGAGGGTTATCAGCAGGGAGGTGGAGGAGAGAGAATGGGGGAAAAGATACAGGGAGTAAGAAACCTAAATGGTAGGTACAAAACAGACAGGGGGAGATTAAGAATAGTATGGGAAATGTCAAAGCTAAAGAACTTACATGCGTGACCAATGGACATGAACTAAGAGGGGAGGAAATGCAGGTGGGAGAGGATTTGCAGGGTGGAGGGGAATAAAGGGGGGAAAATGGGACAACTGTACTAGCATAATCAATAAAATATGTTAAAAAAAAGACCTTTGGACATTAGGATTTGTGTATTTCTAGAAAATATGGCTTTTATTGTTAGTGTTAGTTTTTGAACATTGAAGTCATTAGATTTCATGGTAACCTCATTTTTTTAACTTGCCCATAGTTCCTGCCCAGTGACAGTTTTCATTGCAAAATATAAGTGGAAAGATTGAACAAAGAACAAATTGGGGACAAGAAGAAGGGAGTTCAGTACATAGAACCAAGGATGGTCTCTTGCTCTTCCTGTGTTCCCTCCTTGTGGAAGAGCATTTCCACTGACCAAGGTGTCTAAATCGGGAAACCGGAGGCCACCAAGGTCACTCTCACTTCCTCATGCCCATATTCAGACCATTACCAAAACTTGGTAGTTTCACAGTGATTTTCAAGTTATGCCAAGTGGGGTGAGTAGAAGGTGAAGACAGGGACTCTGCTTCAACAAAACATCCTGCAATGATTCCTTGTAAGAGTGCAGGATCCTGTTAGATAAAAAGAATTCCACTGTGGTGGCATTTGGGGGGAAACTTCAACACTTATCTTTTGTATCCATCACCTCTTCTCCATACCATGGCCTTTGCCTCCTCAGTCAGACCGTCACCAGGTGCAAACTGAGTTATGACAAAGGCCTCTGCAGTGATGCCCGAGTGAACCTGAGATCTGACTTACCCATTTGACATGGACCTGAAAAACACTGTAGGCAAGAACCACTGCAACTATTTTGTAATCCTGTGGAACTGTAAATGAAATCAATATGCCATATAGGGAACAGCAGAGAGAAAGCCAGTTCTGAGGATACTGTCTGAAATCTGAATGTAGCCCTACCTAAAAGCATTACTTTCCCTAGACTTTCATCATGTAAGCCAATATATTTCTTTTTCTGAAAGTTTATTTAAGCCAGGTTGATATGGGCTTTTGGACTCTTGCAAAAGAAAGAGTCCTGCCTGACACTGTCTGATACTCTGTGTTAAATTTTAAAACACAAGTAGTTTGTCCATTGTCAGGGCTTTGATCCCATAGATGTATAATAAGCAAATACACTCCATGGAGACCTTCTAATAAGCAGCTCCTTATGTGAGAGGCACATTTACCTCCAGTTCTTCTATTAAATATCCTTCCTTATTGATCAGTTAAATTTAATTTTTACTTTCCCTTTTAAGGAACATTTAATATTTTTAAATCATTTTCTTTACTAAAGCAACCACCAATTAGTTAATATTTGTTTACTACCCCATATATCAATTTTGTCATAATAATACTGCCTCACCTTAAAAATTACTCATTTCAACTTACAGCTGAGGTATAAATTTTCCATGCAGCTGCCTGAGATCTTCTATCCTTTGTGTTATAATTGTGGGGAAGAGTCCAGTTCACAGAAACACTAATTGACCCTTAATGAGTACAAAGATTATTTCGTCACACCATCCTGGAGCTAGACTTATTTTAAAATAGATTAGCTCCTTGCTTCTTTTCTGTTCTCTTTAGGAAACAACCAAGCAAATCATGTGTGGCACTTTTGTCTCTGTGATTTAATTTCAACCTCATTATACTGCTATTAGGCAAAAGCAAGTATATTTTTAACTAAATGTCACTTACCAAAAGAGTCTTTCTACATTGATAGTTCATTCACCCTGCAGTGATCATTAAGAATATTTCAGTAGTAGTAATAAAAAGTTTTAAAAGGATATAATGGAAAAAAAGAAATGTTATCATTTGTTTTTCCTATAAATTTTCAAGTGATTTATATAGAAATAAGAAAAATGGTAATAGCAAGTATAATTATAAAATTTAAACATGAGAATTATACTCCCTCTGTTCTTCTACAAAAATATAAAAATATTAATAATAAAGACTGCTTTCTCCCAAAGGAGGAAGTATTTGGCTACATTTAGATAGGCAAATGTTTCAGAATGTCTTTAAAGTATAAAATAAACAAAACAATTTTTTTTCTCAGGAAAGGTTATTTGATACTGTTCTGCTATCCCTTCTATGCATATCCTCTTTAATGAGGTAATACTGTCTGTTCATTTCCCGTCTTGGGACTTTTTGCAGAGAATATATTCCAAGCATGTTTATTTACCAGCTACTATTTCTTTCTTCAATTCCCAGCAGGACTTTTTTTTCTATCCACAGACTCTAACTAGGAGAAAAATTGTTAAAAATACAACTATATCCCTTATAATCATAAATGAATCACTTGCTTATGTGCTTGTTTTGGCTAACACATTTTTAATTTTTATCAATCGATTTTCTAAATTTTTCTTCTTTTAGATTTGAATAAAGCAAATGAAATTTCAGTTCCCTTATCACAGGCTCCAACCATATCACAACGTTTTATCACCAAAGTCCATGGGAAGAAAACAATTTTTTTTCTTTTTTTGAGTAGAGTGGTTTTGTGTGCTACCTCTCTCACCAGGAGTCCTTTTTCTTTTTTCTTTACCCTTCCCTAGCATCTTTTTTTTCCTTCTAGCTTCCACACAATCCCAGAAAATCTTTTGTTCACTGTCAGGTCAACAAGAAGCCAAATTAAAAACTAACAACTTTTGAATTTCAACAGCTAGACAAAGAGAATGTTGACTAAGAAGGAGGGGGGTTGGGAGAAAGAGAGAAAAGACCCTAAGGAAAGAAAAGGCCAGCTGAGGGATTTGGAGGGCAGCAGCTCTGGAGGGGCCAGGCTTCCTCGTTTGATGTGGGAGGTCTGAGCACAACCTGCTGGGATGCTCTCTGGGACATCTCATTAACCGTGTCATCAAAGCCCCCTCAGGTCCAGCGAATCATAACATTATCTCTGACATTACCACACAGATACAAGGTTCCCGAGGCAGTCTATAAACATGCCTGTACTAACCAATTCATCGTGGCTTGACACCCCGGCAAGGGCTGGATGCCCTTTAGTGAGCTCTGTGAATTGCCCCAGTCATTCATCAAAGTTTCTTGGAGTGCATTTCACACAGCATTAAATTTAATTAAAGCAACATTGACTGCATTGTAATCCTCAGGAGGCTCTTTGTCAGACAGATCTGGAACACTTTCAGCTTATAATATCTATTGTTTTCTTGGAGTTTTTCTTGGTTATTGGGTTTGGAGTTTGAACTTTTTTTTTTAAGGTTGGATATCAGATTGAAGTGATGGTGCCTTTCTTTCCATGATTCTTTTCTTCCCTTTATTGCTTCATCTTCTTTGGTCACTCCTTCCTCTTCTTTTTTTTTTTTTTTTTTTTAAATTTCCAAAATCCAAAAACCCTAAAATTTTTCTATCAAGGTAGTTTCAAGATAATGGGTCGCAATAAGCTAAGTAGCCTTGTGGTCCATTAATATCATCCACACACATTACTGAGAAAGTACATGCAGACGTATTTCTGTACAGAGACGTGCTCATATCTACACCTACTGGGTGAAGAAGCCTAGCACAGACTTGGAAGGCTCCACATCAGCATTACATTTCAGTCAGAAATGGCTTGGAAGATGTTTTAAAATAGGAATGTGGTGCGGTTTGTGGTTAACTGTATGCAGTTCTCCTAGACACTTAATGTCCTCGGCAATGTTTTCTAAATAAAAGCCTTCAATAGGTGGACCTGAGGAAAAACAAAGGTCTTTTCATCAGCAAAGAAAACTCGATGGCATGGAGAGCAGAGCATACTCAAGAAAGTCAATGAGCTATTCTAATATCCTTTAGTGCTTGAATCGTAGCTGAGTTTGTTGTGGAGTATGTGGCTATGTGTGTGAGACGGTGTGCATGTTTGTGGAGTACGATGTAGGTGGGTTAGGCAGAAAGAGAAGGAGGAAAAATAAAAAAATATGAAGCGTAAGGGGGTTTTCAGGGTCTGTCTTTACCTGGTGACATTTTTTAGCTACTTTTTGAAAAATATATGCATTCTAAGCTTAATTCTCCCTCTACACTTAGCCTCACAAAAGTATGCAGAAAAGTCCAAGAGTTAAGGCCAAATGACACAATTTGGGGTTACTAACATCTAGATTAACTAACATCAGATTGGTATAATTTGAGAATTAACATTTTCCTCTCAGGGACTATTCGGACTAATTTGATTTGTTTGTTCTCACCATTATGTGACCATATTAATGACTTGATTTCTCCATTAAGCTTCCATGGGTTCAATTCTATGAATTCAGTGAATTAGCCTTAATAGGCATTACTAGGCAAACTTACATATACCTAATCTATTTTCTCAAAAATTTTATGTTTCTGTTTCTTAGTCTCCAAAATAAGAAAAATAAGATCTGTTTGACTATGTTCCTAAAGATACTATAAAGATCATACAAAATATGTGTATAAAAATTATTTGCCTAGAATTAATATGCATTACAATTGGAGGATGATTTCCAAAGTAAAATATCATCTAAAAAATAGTGAAAAAATTGTTAATTTTTTTCTAAATTGAAGCATTTATACCCTGATGACTGATTTGAAACTCAAACCATATTATGCTATCTTTTGAATTTGTATGATAGTAAATAGGGAATACATGAGGAGAGAAAGAAGGATGAGAAATTAAAAAGAACTGATATACATTTTACCCCAACAAAGAAAAAAATAGATTCAACATAATGCAATCATGTAGTGAAAGAATGAGACTAGAAATGAAAACATTGCTTAACATATCAGATTTGACAGGATGCTAGGAGGAAACATGCCTTAGAATTAAATAAACAGTTTTCTGAGGTGCCAGGATAGTTCTATGTTGCCTCACAGAGAATACATTTAATTGTTAAAGGAACAGATATAAAGTGTTGTGAAGCAGGATGCTGGGTTTGGGGTCAGACATGCCTGGGCCCAAACCTCATCTCTGCTTTACTAGGTGTGTCATATTGGATGACCTGCTTAAGTTCAGAGCCTTGATTTCCCATCCATAGTATGAGGATGAGCTTATAAATTTTTATAGGGAACATAGGAATTAATGTATGCAAAACCATTAGCAAACAGATTGGCATGTTCTAAACACTGATTCTAGAGGGAAATTGAGAAGTGAAAGGTATATGGATTGTATGATGGAGTCTAACTAGTTTCCAGAACAATAGGACAGCCAGAGAGCCATAGTCTCCTCTCTAACTTTCTGGACGATGGAAGCATCTTCTCTGAATAGCCCCAACCCTTCTGTCCAGGATGGCAGTGCTAACTTCACAAAAGCTTTTTGTGGGCTTTCATGAAGTGGGGAGAAGTTGTTGCCCTCTGGGAGGCAGTTTGTAACTTCAGTACAGAATGGGATCAGAGAAAACGTACAAGGACCACCAGAGGAGATAGAAAGATGCCCTGGCCAGTGAGGCAGTTGCATTGAACATAAGTTTCAGCATATGTAAAGAAGCATATCTATAAAAATGTACTGCTTAGCTATGTAAGTTTGAAAAGGGCAAGTTAGAGAGGCAGATATTGTTAATGGCTATTGTAACACCCCTTGGCGGAAAAGACTTTATCAGTGGGACTTTATTTTAGCTTCTTCTGGCAAGGAAAGGGAAGATGAATACATAAGGCAGTTCAGCATTCAACTGTCCCAACCTCCATGCCCAGCTCTAGATATGATGATGGTATGAGTGTGGCTATTGGGGGTGGGCAGAGGAGAGAGTGTGCCAATCATGTGGACTCTGGGTATTTCTGGTGTTTGTAACCTAATTTTATTACTGTATACAAGCATTCCTGGCATTTTAGTTAACCATTTCAGCTTTCTGCCCACCCATGGTATTTTTGACAGATCAGGTTGCCTGTAAGACTGTGGGCTAGATTTTACACTGTGATACACCCACTGCAGCAGTCAGAGTTCAACCAGAGAAATAGAACCAAGAAAAAGGCGATATATATCAAAAGATTTGTTACTAGGAATTGGTTGCACAATTGTGGAGGCTCCCAAGGCAACTCCAAATTCCATAAGGCAAGCTATCAGGAAGGACAGACTGGATCTCTCAGCATGAGCTGAAGCTGCTGCCCAAAGACGGAATTTCTTCTTCATCCAGAGAAGCCTCAACTGTGCCCTTAGGGTCTTCAACTGATTAAATCAGATCCACCTATATTATCTATCATACTCTTCCTTTCTTAAATTTAAGTGATTATGGACTTCAGTCATATCTATAAAATATCTTCACAGCAACACATAGATTAGTGTTTGAATTAGTAACTTGGGACTATAGCCTGACCAAGTTACCATATACAAGTGACCATCACACACACCAAGTTAAAACTGGGAGTAAGATTCTAGACTGTTATAGACCCCATGGTAAGATTGGGTACTATATCCTAGAATATGTTATATTCATCAAAGTAAGATGAAGAGATAGATCTTATAGTATGAAATATGCACCACTTAATGGGAGGCAGCTGTAGAGCAGGATTGCTGTATATATCCTGCAATATCCCAAAGTTACCATGGGAAATCTCCATATTTCTACGGAGGTCCTTTTTTTAACTATTATAAATTATATAATCAGTACATCCAGAAAGCACCAATGACCATCTTCTATGCATTTGACTATGCTTAGGATATCTCATTGGTCAGATTTCATCTGACTCTGTGAGTCTATATTTTTGACATTTTAAGACCAATCCCTCCTCCTATGCTATGATCTCCAATAACTCTTGCCTCTTTGAGAATCCAATACTAACAATAACCTTTTTTTCCCTTCTATTTCTTTATCTATTCTGGATGATCCTATACACCTATATTTAAACTTTTTTCAATCTCTCACATTTGAAAAAAAAAACTTTTTCACTTAACTTCCTCTGCCTCTCTCCCTTTCTAGCCAACCTCTCAAAACAGTTATTTGTATGCCTTATTTCCATATCTTGGTCTGCTCTTTCTATTTAACCCAGTCCACTAACTCTACTGTGATGGCTGTCATAGTCACCATTGACCTTCATGTCACTAAATCTAGTAGATATTTTAGGATTCAGTTAACAGCAACATCTGACACCACTGACAATTTATTGCTTTTTATTACATCCTCTTCCACCTTTCAAACTTTCATAACATGTTTTCTTTGTTTTATACAATCTCCTAGTTTTCTTCCTATAGTTTTGGACACTTTCCCAGTTCCCTGTTCTTGCTTGTTGTTGTTTATCCAGACTTTAATTGTTGGGCATTTTCAGGTCTGTGCTGAGCCTTCTTCTGGTTCCTGCCTCCAATTATCTTCCATATGCTGTTGACTTTCAAATTTATAATGCTATCTATATTAGAAATGATTTTTGTCAATAAGAGTAATGGAAATGAATAAGTGTTTTAAAAATTTCATAAAGTCTAGAGGTAATTTTAGCTGGCATGTTTCAGCTCTTCAATAACATTATGAATGAAGTCTTTATGATTCTCTTGCCTTTTCTTTTATGGCTCCAGCCATCATATCCACATCCAAAGACAAATAATAAGGCAAAGGTGAGATAGTATATACATCAGGGCATAAGGCTTTGCCAACAGTGCCTTAACAAACTCAAACTTACGGTGCACTGACCAGATCTTTGTCACATGACCATCCCTATATGCAAAAGAGGAAAGGAAAACAGCACTCTATTGCTTACACAGCTGGTGTAGTAGAGTCAGGCAAAAGAGGAAAGACTTGGGAATGCACATTGTTGAGTAAGTTAACTTAGTTCTTCCACATCTTGCCAGACATTCCTATTGATCTCTTGTCTATCTGTTTAGCCTCTCTACTTTCATGTTTTGAAGGCAGCTCAGAATCAACATACCAAAAGCTTAACTCATGATGTTTCCTCTAAAAAAATTGTGCTGTTATTCATACAGCTATAAAATCAGGGAACCAGGACTGTTATTTTTGACAGTTATTTTTATTATCCCACGTACAAGCAAACACACATATCTGATGCATTGCCAAGTTCTGTCACTGTGGACTTCAATTCCCTCTACTTCCTTCTGTCTAGTTGCTACAACTCCAGTCCAAACTAACACCATCTCCTTCCTGGACAGCATCCTTTCATACTGTTCTTTACCCAGTTCTCGAAATGATGTTTTTAATAACAGTTTAGATCATAACCCTGTTCTAGTCATGACTTTCAATTATTCTTCAAGTATAAAAACTGTTAAAGACCCACAAAATTCTTCATGATCTGGTCACTGCCCACAACTCAGCTTCATCTCTTAATCACTCTTTTTGATTCTTTTTTTTAAGATTTTATTTATTTTTAGACAGAAGGGAAGGGAGGGAGAAAGAGAGGGAGAGAAACATCAATTTGTGGTTGTCTCTCACGTGGCCCCCACTGGGGACCTGGCCTGCAACCCAGGTATGTGCCCTGACTGGGAATCAAACTTGCAACCCTTTGGTTCGCAGCCCGCGCTCAGTCCACTGAGCTTCACCAGCCAGGGCTCTTTGATTCTTAAGTCTTCATCTTCCAGAACTCACTTTTCTTCTTCACACCTCAGGGCCTTTATCATTCCTGACTTTTTAATTAATTTTTTTATTTTTAAGTATATTTTATGAATTTTTTGATTATGCTATTACAGTTGTCCCATTTTTTTTCTCACCTTTATTCCTGTCTGCCCTGCACAGCCCCTCCCACCAGTGTCCACCATTCCCCACTCCCTTAGTTCATGTCCATGAGTTGTACATATAACTTCTTTGGCTTCTTCATTTCCCATACTATTCTTAAACTCCCCCTGTCTATTTTGTACCTACCATTTATGCTTCTTATTCCCTGTACCTTTTCACCCGTTCTCCCCCTTCCACTCACCACTGATAACCCTCCACATGATCTCCATTTTTCTAGTTCTGTTCCTGTTCTAATTGTTTGCTTAGTTTGTTTTTCTTTTTAGGCTCAGTTGTTGATAGTTGTGAGTTTGTTGTCATTTTTCTGTTCATATTTTTGATCTTCTTCTTTTCCTTAGACAAGTCCCTTTAACATTTCATATAATAAAGGCTTAGTGATGATGAACTCCTTTAACTTGACCTTACCTGGGAAGCACTTTATCTGCCCTTGCATTCTAAATGATAGCTTTGCTGGTTACAGTAATCTTGGATGTAGGTCTTTGCCGTTCTTTACTTGGAATACTTCTTTCTAGCCCCTTCTCGCCTGCAAGGTCTCTTTTGAGAAATCATCTGATAGTATTATGGGAATTCTTTTGTAGGTTACTGTCTCCTCTTCTCTTGCTGCTTTTAAGATTCTCTCCTTATCTTTAATCTCGGGTAACGTAATAATGATGTGTCTTGGTGTGTTCTTCCTTGGGTCCCACTTCTTTGGGACTCTCTGAGCTTCCTGGACTTTCTGGAAGTCTATTTCCTTTGCCAGATTGGGGTAGTTCTCCTTCATTACATTTTCCAATAAGTTGTCAATTTCTTGCTTTTTCTCTTCTTTTTCTGACACCTCCATGATTTTATTTTTTGTCTGCAACATCCTCTTTCTTCAAGCAATTGATTCCTGCTTACCTCCAAATCTCAGCTCAAATATCAATTCCTTGAAGAAGATATTCTCGGTCCTTAAACCAAATTCCATGCATCTGTTAAAGTCATTCAAAGTTTCAGCCTGGCTGGTGTGGCTCAGTGGATTAAATGTTGGCCTGTGAACCAAAAGGTTACCGATTTGATTCCTGGTCTAGGACACATGCCTTGGTTGCAGGCCAGGTCCCCAGTGGGAGGGCGCACATGAGGAAACCACAAATTGATGTGTCTCTCCCTCTCTCCCTCCCTTCCCCTCTTGAAAAACAAATAAATAAAATCTTTAAAAAAATCATTCAGAGTTTCTAGTTCTTTTCTTTCATGGCTTGTAGCACAGTTTATAATTATGTACTTATTTGCATGACTTTTTGATTAACATCCATTACCCCCACTAGAATTTAAGTCCTTTGAGAGGAGAGACCATGTTTATTTTTTTCATTACTTTATCTCTAGTGCCTGGCTTGGCACAGGAATTAATGTATATTTGTGGGAATTCAGATATATTTGTTGAATAAATATTGACACAGAACTGTGTTTGTACATTGGCAAATTTTAATAAAAAAGAACTTATCGATTTCTTATGATGTATCCAGCACTGTGATAAGTACAAATAAAAAGAAAGAGTACTAGTGAATTTGAGAAGACAGGGTTTGCTAATCTTTTGTAAGGGAAAACTCAAAGAAATGCCTTTGGAAAATGTCTGACACTTGTCCCATGTCACTATCTAATTCTGCTCATCATGCCAACGGAAAAATTGGAGATATTTAATTCAAGACTGGTACAATATAGTGACTTATTCTGCCAGAAGCCAGAGGGGTAGATTATACAACTTTTCTAATCCCTTTATAACTCTTGTGTTATGTAATCTCCATGAAACTCCTTATGGCCAATTTTCAGATCTTATAAATTCTCATTCTGTCTGTACATTTCTGTCCTTTCCTGGACTATAATTGATTCCCTACCTCTTTTACCAAACCAATTCATCTCAACATGATAACTACAGACATGGCTTTAAGGAGATGCTAGCAAATAAAACTGAAATGAACTCTTTGTCTTCCTTTCTAATTGAGATTAATGTCTGAATATCAAAAGAAAGATTGAACCTCAAATGAATAAGTGAGCCTAGTCTAGACTCCTGTACTCTATATCCATTCCTATCATCATTTATTCTTTGAGATGAGGTTCACCTTATCCCTCTCAGAGTACACTGAGTGATATGCTAGCCAAAATAGTGGTAAATGGTTAGAGAGAACACTGAAAGTAAGAATGTATGAGTGATCTATTTTAAACAAATGTGTGTGCCATAGCAGGCATGCTGACGTTTCCTTCCTCAGCATCTATATTTACTTTTTTTATAGCTTGTTCTTCTTTTCTTTAGCCAAACCAGTTCCATCTTATGAATGGTGATGAAACTTCTGTAAGAGGTTTTTCAGGGATGGGTTGATGAGTAGGAGTCAGATTTGATTGTGATATGAAATCAAATCTGTCATATTGGGTCTGTGCTAGTTCCTACTCATTCAGTGCCACTGAAATCTTTATATGCCCTTCTCAGTCCAATTCCACCTCTCTAGAGGCTGAGCTGGGTAGGTCACATTTTAGACCCCTGAGCCCTCTGACTTCCTTTAGATTCAGCCAATGATAGGAGCCCAGATAAGAGCTTGGAGGAGGCAGGAAGGTGAGGTCCGGGTACTTACACCTTGGGCACCTTCCTGTGAGGTTTCAGGGGCTGGAAATATCTTAGTTAGAAGGACCCTGTTCCTAGTGACCTAGTGAAATAGTGGAATTTCCTCTACTTCCTCTACTTCATCCTCTCTACAGAACTCTCCCCTTGTGGGTCAGGTAACTTATCCCTCCTTTTGTTTCTCAGGACCGAAGAGTAGGAGAGCTCTTGCTGCTATTGGTCTGTGATTGTTTCAAGGGCACACGCTAAAAGGTTCTCAGCTCTCCCACATTGCCATCTAGATCTGCTTGTTCTTTGAATTTAAATCCAGATACACATTTTCCTCACTTTTTCTCAACATTCAAGGAGGCAGCAATCCCAACAAAGTAAGCCCAAAAAGTACCATGTGCTCTGCTTCATGAAACATGCAGATGGTGGCAGGTGGGTGCTGCTCCCAGCACTGCTACACTTTCTCTCTTTGTGCTAACTTTGTGATCTGCATTCAGAACACTCCCACTAAGTGTCTGTAGTAGGCGCTCCAAAATGCCAGTTGCCAGATGAATAATCTGAGGGTAGTTAAGTTATAAATGCAGATTCCTGAGTCCAAGTATTTGGTTGTAATTGGTAGGTCTTGAGTGAGGCCCTTGTATCAATCCTTTGATAATTTCCCCTAAGTCTCATCAAATTTGGGAGCCATTGTTCTGTGTCCTACCCCTTCAACCTCTTCTATTTCTTCTTCTGTTTCTTTTTTTTTTTAAGATTTTATTTATTTATTTTTAGAGAGAGGGGAAGGGAGGGAGAAAGAGAGGGAGAGAAACAGCAATGTATGGTTGCCTCTCACATGGCCCTCACTGGGGACCTGGCCTGCAACCCAGGCATGTGCCCCGACTGGGAATCGAACCGGGACCCTTTGGTTCCCAGCCCGCGCTCAATCCGCTGAGCTACACCAGCCAGGGCTCGTCTTCTGTTTCTTAAAGAGATTTATATAGAGCTTCTACTCTCAGGTTTGTGGGTTTCCATCTTATCTTTATTATCATTTATAGTTATCCCCCTGTCACCTTTCTCAGATCAAATTCTTTTAAAAAAGGCAAATCTTTTCAATGATATGGCACGTCATTATTCAAAAACCTCCAGGCCATGAAAATGCTTATAAGATCACATATACAATTTAAATAAAAATATAAGTTCACTTCTAAATATTTATATAAAGTATATCCTTGTCCACATAGTAGATGCATATGTCTGAGAGCACAAGAGTTCTCATCAAACAATATTTTTCCATACTCTTCTCAAATTATTCCTTTTCCTGTCATATATATATTCCTCTAATTATCTGGAATTTCAATTTTTGTCTGATCTTTATTCTCAAGTTCATTTTAACCTCTTGATCACGTCAGCACATTTTTTCCCCTCCAGCCTATTTTTAAAAAAAATTTCAGAGACAACCACTCCATTCTTAAATCTTCTGTTCTTTTCTGAAGTCAATTTTCCACTAAAAGAAACACTACTCTATCCCAAGCTATTTAGGGCTTCCTGGTAGGCTTTTTCAAACAGCATTTTTCATTTCCATATGAGTCATCAAAATTAGATAACAGTTTGATGAATCTTATCACGCTTTCCATTAAGTATCTAAGACCTCTCCCCATTGGATGGCACATACAACAAAGCCAGTCTTTTATTCTCTAATCCTGAGTCTTGAGTGCAACCGCTTGTCTATATCCTTACAACTGCCTCCTTCCACCGGGCTTCTGTTATGGGAACAAAGGATGCTGCTTCAGAATGCTACCTTCAAGTCTGGTGCCTTTCCAGTGTTTGATCCCTGTTACCCTCCAATCTATTCCATTATGAACAATTACTCTTATTGTCTCCCAAAATACAGTCTCATCTTGCCTTTTAATAATAGAACCTTTCCCAGTCAGGGCACATGCCTGGGTTGCAGGCCAGGTCCCCAGCGGGGGCCACATGAGAGGCAACCACACATTGATGTTTCTCTCCCTCTCTTTCTCTCTCCCTTCCCCTCTCTCTAAAAATAAATAAATAAAATATTAAAAAAAAAGAATAGAACCTCTGATTTTTAGGTAAATACATGGCTCCCAAAATAAGACTTACTTGCTCCTGGGTATAGCCATGTAAGTAAATTCTAGTAGTTTGTGGAATTGTGGAGATGTGGCATGCCTTTCTTCATTTCTTCCTTGCCTCCAGTGGGGCTTTGCTGAAAGTGGCAGCTGCTTGGATGGTGAAGTTTTTGCCAGGTAGTCTATTTTGTGCCATGAGGAAAGGGTAACATCCTTGGGAAACATAGTGGTTGGTTGCAAAGGACCTGAGCTTCTAAGTTCATAAGAACAGAATCACCATGCTAGCCTGGATCGCTTATTTTCAGGTGTTATTTACATATGAGAAAACCATACCATGTTAGTTAAGAGATGGTTATTTGGGGATTTCTGTCACTCTCAAGTAAACCTAATCCTAACTGATTCAGAATTTGGTATTTGGGAGTAGACTATTACAACGAAATACATCCAAAATGAGTCATTGGCATAGTAGATTTAATAGGGTAGTAGATGATTTATTAAATGTTGCCAAATATTTGGTTAAATCATTTCCTGCAACAAACCATATGCTGATTGAAGCTATAGAAACATTTTAGTATGCTGGTGAATGTTGGCCATTTTATGCCACTTTTGGCAAAGTCCCAAAGGAGAAAGAAAAACTTGGGTCAGAACTAGCTCATCAGCAAATAAAAGCAGAAGAAACTTCCTTGGCTTACAGCCTGTAAATTACCAAGGGTCCAGTAATATGGGGTCTCGAGGGATGAAAACCTAACTTTATTTGTATCCTAAAGTGGATTGTTAAGAAGGAGGGACTCCTTAACCACAGACAGAACTCTGTCCCAACATGGTTTTCAAGCACCTTCTGTTAATAGTTTTACTGTAAAACAAAGGGAACACTTAGGGGCACACTTCAAATCAGGGAAGTTGTCTTCAGATGGCTGCACGGTGAAATACAAGGGAGTCCTCACAGGGGAAACTAAAAGTCAGGAGCTTTTATACTTAAAAACCACAGTAAGACCAGATCTTTAGCTAGGATTACCCATACATGGAACAGACTGAGGACAAACAGATCAGAAGCCTACTAAATTTCTGAGGGAATTACATGACTAAAGAAACCACAGACTTAGTCTGCAAAACTCTGTTCAGCCCCTGAACTAATCCCTGGGCTCCAAAACTGTGCCAAAGGGAAGCAGGATATCAAAACTGTGAAAACCCCCCAAAAAGGCATAGCTCCAGTGCCCACCTCAGATGTGGTCATGGAAAAAAATGGAAAAGAAAGTTCCAGAGTGCAGAGCCAACAACCACAGAGGACAAAGGTAAATGAGAGCTTTCCAGGGACCAGGAGGAAAGGCAACCAGGTGGACTACATAAATTCTTTTCGATTCTTGCCAAGAGGGATTTCATTATCGCTACGGGCTGGCGACTCTTGCGCTTCCTCATTCTCTCTTCTACTAAATGGTCATTTTATTCTGCAGTGATGCTGTTTCTGTTTCACAATTCCATATCGGGTGGGTGGGTGGGGGAACATAAATAATTGACATATTATTTTATATATATGTTAATTGATATATTAAGTCCTTAATTTTTTGACTTTGGATATCTTTTCAAAAATAAATTTACAATGCCAAGCATGTCTATTGTTCTATCCTAAAGCACCAGTACAACCTCTGGGTTCTTTTATTGTTGTTTCTTCTATCGATGGCAAGTTAATTATGTATGATGGAGTAACCTTACTACTGTAAATGCAAAACAAAAAGAGGAGAAAAGCAAGAAGTTTCATAAAGTTAAAAGCTGTGCATTACATTATACTTTAGATGACCTCCTGCTGGTTTTCAGGGAAAACAGTTAACTTTATTCTATTCTCCCTTGGTATTAGCTTCAATTTCCTTTTCAAGCTTCTCAAACATACAATAAGCTTTTGATTATCAAGATTTCAAGCGTTCTACTACACAGCCAATGTGTATTTATGAACGGAATTACTAAAGAAGCAACTTGACTCCATCTAGGGAACAGTTTCAGTGAGCCCTAAGCGATTCTCTGTGACCATAGAGGAAACTGAAAAAAAGTCGTTGGCCTTATTTTCGCAATTGTTTTGGTGCCTCCAGAGAAATGCGCAAAAGTGTTGCTGAAAAGCATATATTATACATTTCTTGTTTATTTATACACCACCTTATTCCAGGAAAGATTTATAATAGCTTATGAAGATGCTTATGGTAACACAAGTAAGTTCGCCAGAGGTGAGAAAATTAGGCAAAATTAAAAGTGTAAGAGAGTAAGATGTTACTTGTAATGAACTGAGTATATAAAATATATGTCATGAAATTCTATATATTTGCTAAAAGTGGATCACCATTTTGTCTGTTTAAAAGAGAAGATACCATTAATAATATTTTTATATTGTTTTTAAAGTAAAAACCAACCAGTAGCTCCAAAGAAGCATGATCATTTCAGAGGCACATGTGTCCTATGGGTCCTCATAGAATAGGTGATATCCTTAATTTGCTATATAGCAAATATGTTTTTATAAGCTTATCTCTTGTAACATCCCCAATCTAATTATTTAACAGATGAGGGTGGTGAGGAAATATTTAATTGACTTTATTCAAGGATAAATTCTAAGCTATTTAGAAGAATGGAAGAATGACATCTTCTTGTGGCAATCATTTTCTTCCTTTGTAGTAATCGAATGTTATTATGTGCAAAGCACAATGCTAAGTGCAGGGAATGAAATCCTCGTTTTGTTTTGTTTTTGTTTTTGTTTTTGCTTAATCCCTTTACCTTTTTCACCCAGTCCCACAAGCCCCTTCCCCTCTGACAGATGTCAGTCCATTCTCTATCTATGAGTGAAATCATATGGTATTTGTCTTTCTGTGACTGGCTTATTTCACTTAGCATTATGTTCTCCAGGCCCATCTATGCTGTTGCAAAAGTAAGATACCCTTCTTTTTTACAGCCATGTAGTGTTCTGTTATGTAAATATACCACAGCATTTTTATCCAATCATCTACTGATGGACACTAGAGCTGCTTCCAAATCTCAGCTACGGTAAAGGACACTGCAATGAACATAGGGGTGCACATATCCTTTTGAGTTAGTGTTTTGGGTTTCTTTGGATAAATTCCCAGAAGTAGAATTGCTCTATAATGAGGCAGTTTCATTTTTTATTTTTTTAATTTTTTAACTTTTTGAGGTAAATCCATAGTGCTTTTCACAGTAGCTGCATCAATCTACATTCCCACCAACAGGGCATGAGGGTTCCCTTATCTTCACATCCTTGCCAATGCTTGTTTGTTGATTTATTGATGCTAACCATTCTGACAGGTGTGAAGTGATATGTCATTGTGAATTTAATTTGCATTTCTCTGATGATTAGTGACATTGAGCATATTTTTGTATTTCTACTGGCCACCTCTATGTCCTCTTTGGAGAACTGTCTATTCAGGTCCTTTGCCCATTTTTTAATTGAATTGTTAATTGAATTATTGTCCATTTTTTAATTGAATTAATTGAATCAATTTGTATAAATTCATTATACATTTTAGATACTAACCCCTTATCAGATGTATCGTTGGTGAATATTTTTTCCCATTCAAAGGGTTGCTTTTTCATTTTGTCAATAGTTTCCTTTGCTGTTCAAAAAATTTAGTTTGATGTAGTCTCATTTGTTTATGTTTTCTCTTGTTTCCCTTGCCTTAGGTGATATATCAAGAAACATATTGCTGTGAGAAATGCCCAAGATTTTATTGCTTATGTTTTCTCCTAGGATTTTTATGGTTTCAAGTCTAACATTTAGGTCTTTAATCCATTTTGTATTATTCTTGTGTATGGTGTAAGAAGGCAGTCTAGTTTCATTTTTCGCATGTGCTTGTCCAATTTTCCCAATACCATTTATTAAATAGACTCTCTTTACCCCATTGTACATTTTTGCCTTTTTTTGTCATATATTAATTGTCCATAAAGTTGTGGGTTTATTTCTGGGCTCTCTATTCTGTTCCACTGATCTATATGTGTGTTGTTATGGCAGTGCTATGCTGTTTTGATTGCTATGGCCTTGTAGTATAGTTTGGCAGCAGGTAGCATAATTCCCCCAACTTTGTTTTTTTTTTCCTCAAGATTGCTGTGGCTATTTGAGGTATTTTGTGGATCCATGTAAGTTTTTGGAATATTTGTTCTAATTTAGAGTCCTTAAAGTATAGCCTTAGTTTCTGTCTTTATTTGGGGAAGATGACAGATAATCAAATAATCTGAAAAAATGGAAATATAAAGGTTAAATATGATAAATAAGCTAATGGAAACACATAGAAAGTTAGTGATAAGCTGAGACAAGGTGAGTAAAATTTATACATTCATGGGTGAAGGTTGTGGTATCAAGGGGATAAAGGGAGGGAAGGATGTGGAGAGGTGCAAAATAACATCAATAACAAAAAAAAAGGAGTCAGCAGAGCAAACAACATATATGAAGGCCCTGAGGGGGAAGCATTTGGGTACATTTAAGAAGATGGAGAGAAGGCCAGTGTGGCTCAAGGTTAGAGAGCAGGAGAAGTTATAAGACAAGACTGGAGAGATAGACAGAAGCCAGACTGTACTGCACCTAGTAGGGCAGGATGAAAATTTTAAATTTTAACTGAGAATAATGGGAAGTCATTTAAGGTTTTGAAACAGGGGGTGATCCATGGAGATTTCTGTTTTCTTAAATCACTTAGGGTGTGGTATGGGGCCTGGAAAGGTTAAAATAGAAATAAATGTGGAGAGAAGAGTTAGAAGCCTCTTGTGATGCAAAAGAGTACAGTGGCTAAGACTACAGTGTTGTGATGAAAATGAAGAGGAGAATGAATTCAAAAACAAATAAAAGTAAACAAACAAGCATAACAGAAATCAACTCATAGATGCAGAACAGAAACCAACTCATAGAAACAGAAAACATTTTGACAGATGGGAGGGGATTTGTAGGGATGAGTGAAAAAGGTGGAGGGATTAAGTACAAATTGGTAGTTACAGAGTAGTCATGGGGATGTAAAGTACAGCATAGGGAATATAGTCAATAATACTGTAATAACTATGCGTGGTGTCAGGTGGGCACTA
Source organism: Micronycteris hirsuta (assembly GCA_004026765.1). Taxonomy (NCBI): domain Eukaryota; kingdom Metazoa; phylum Chordata; class Mammalia; order Chiroptera; family Phyllostomidae; genus Micronycteris; species Micronycteris hirsuta. Next base: position 24,570 of record PVJI01007706.1, on the reverse strand, counting down.
GACTTGTGAGGGGATCACTTCGTAAGGTACATAAATGTCTAATCACTGAGTTGTACACCTGAAACTAATATAGTATTGTACATCAACTGTAATTGAAAATTTTTTAAATTATTTGTAAAAAAGGATGATGGTTTTGAGAAATAAATATCTTGGAATTCAAATCAACAGGACCAATATTTTTGTCAAGGGACTTCAATAGCTGTTGATTGGCAGTTATTTTGAAACTACATTTCTTAATAAGTCCTTGGAGTGCAGTTATTTTATGTGGCAAGTTAAGTACAGAGCAGTGTGCTTTAAAAGCCAGCTATGCTGGGGATAGGATGAATAAAAACTAAGCAGTCTTGGATAGAAGCCATCTCATCTCCCTTTGAAGATGAATAGATAGGACCCAAAGCAAGGCCAACATTCCCTTCACGAAGTAATTCTTTTTTTTTTTTACAATAAAGATTTTTTTTTAAAAAAAGTAATTCTTTAAATTTACCTGGACACAAAGAACAAATAACAAGACATTGATGTCCCTGCCATCAAGTATGGGTAGAAAGAATTTTAATTGGACAATTACATAACAGATTTTTCTACATTAAGCATTAAAAATCTCAGTAAATAACTTATGCCACATGGAATTTTTGTTACACTTTTGTGTAACTTCTTGTGCCTTCAACAAAACAAGCAATGAAATTTTTCTCGCTTTTCCAAATGAAGTGAGTTGCTACTAAGGATGATCAGATTGAGGTTGCGTTGAGTTTGCCAACAATAATGACTTTAGTTTTGGAGGAGTGATCTTTAGTGCCATTCTTCCTTTTCTAACAACACCTAGAGAACAAGGCCAGTTGTTGATAAACACCACACCTAGTTTGTGTTCCTAAAATTGTGTCATCACAATTTACAAGTTTTTTAATCACACGAAAAGTGCTTATCTCTATAGCTTCTAGTGGTTTCTCTTCTTTAGCGTATACATTTAAATCTTCCAATACTGATTTAAAATGGGGCTGGTAGAGCCTAGCCCCATGTTAGCCCACTGGGAAGTTTCCAATTTTCAGTGTATGACAGAGCATGTGGTTTATGAGAATCAATTATCAGGAATTTTCATGACACCTAGAACTTAGAGCACAACTGGTTCCCGTTCACAGAAACAAAAGTTGTAGCATTGACAACACCTCTAGCTCACCCTATGCCACACATGAATATAAGAGCTAACACATATATAACATTTATGTGTAAGGCACTGTTCTAAGACATTTATCTAGTTTGAAAATCAACCTGTCTTACCAATGAGACCAAAACTCACAACTAGGGTGTATCCAAGGTCATGGAGCTAGGATGTAGATGTCGTTGAACCAGGATTGAACCAGGCACTTTCCTCCAGTGTCTGTGCTTTTAAACATTCTTCTTAACCACTCTCTTAAACACTGGCTGCCTAGAAATGGTAAATTAATTTAGATGGAAATGCATAGTAGCATTCCCTGTTTGTTTTTCTTCCTCTCTTATTTTTCCCCTGGAAAAATCAATGTTCACTTTGTTTCCACAAAAGGAAATGCAGTGATATTCTGCAGGCTTTGGGGCTCTGAGCACTCATGATGCTTTCACACCACAACTCACTGACATTCAAGCCAAAAAGCCAAGGAAGATGGGGCCTGAGACATGACACATTCTTTGTTGTGATGTCTCTCCTGCCTTTAAGTTTGCTGAAATTTGATGACAGTGTGTTGATAGGGGGCTTAATGATGTTTCTCAATTATTTCAAAATTTGTTTTATTTACACCCAAGCAAACCACTCACACACTGTCATAGGGAACTGTCTCTCTTCTTCATATGCTCAAGGGATTTGCACTTAGAGGAACCTGCACACTCAATGTGCTTCCTGAAGATGACCCCAGAAAGGTCTACTTGTGCTTAGAAGTCAGTTTTTGGCTACCCTTGACCTAGCTTCCTATTTCTCAGGCAAAATTGAAACTATAGGCAAGAACTTCCCCAGTTACCTTTCTCCAATGCATAACTTGGTACAGCCTGTTCTTCCAGTCTGAAGTGACTATACAAGGTATGCTAAGGAAGAAGGACTTGCTGGTACAGGAATAAACAGATCAATAGGGCAGGAAAAAAATCCATAAGCATTCTTTAGAGTATATAAAAATGTGTACTGTAAAGATAATATTTAAAATTAGTAGGAGAAATAGATGTATTAAAATAAGCATTGCTAGGTCTATTGGCTAACAACTCATAAAGATCTTATAGATGAGTAAATAAATAAAATATACATATCTGCATACATACAGATAAATCACCATTATAACAATCCAAGTTCTTGGTTGCTGATAATTGAAACTGACTCTGTATAATTTCAGTTAAAAAGAAATTTATTGGAAGGATTTTAGGTAGAACACACAATTAATGAGAACCCCATGAAACTGTCTTGAGAATAGAGGACCTCTTATGGTTAAGCAGGGTGTACATTGCTCAAACGCATTTGGCTGAAAGGATAATGAGAGGCTGAAACCCAGCCCACCTTCTGCTCACCAAGCCAAGTGTCTCAGTGTATGCTACATCAACCCAGAAAAAAAAGATGCTTTGTGTCTTCATACAAAAGCTCCATCAACTTGCCAGGCTGTGCATCCAAGGGCCTGTATCCACCTGGAGGATGGAAGGAAGGGCCTTCCTCTAATTTGCTCAAGGGCACTGACTCATCTAGTCATGGGCTGGTCATAGAACTAACCTGACTGGCCTATAGCTTCTGATCCAAAATTCCTGGATGCCACAGCTAACATCCCTCTCTCCATGATAGAGACACAGCCACTAAGGTGAAATGGAAGCTCCTCTGTTTTGTTTTGTTTTCTTCTTCAGATGGACTAAACATTTTACTTTATTTTATTTTTTAATATATTTTATTGACTATGCTATTACAGTTGTACTATTTTCTTCCCCATATTCCCCTCCACCCTGCAACCCACTCCCACCCTCCCCCTTCCCCTTAGTTCATGTCCATGGGTCATACATATAATTTCTTTGGCTTCTCCATTTCCCATACTGTTCTTAACCTCCACCTGTCTATTTTGTATCTACCATTTATGCTTCATATTCCCTGTACCTTTTCACCCATTTTCTCCCCTTCCCTCCCCACTGATAACTCTCCACATGATCTCCATTTCTCTAGTTCTGTTCCTGTTCTAGTTGTTTGCTTAGTTGGTTTTTGTTTGTTTTTCTTTTTAGGCTCAGTTGTTGATAGTTGTGAGTTTGTTGTCATTTTGCTGTTCATATATATATTTTTTAGAGAGAGGGGAAGGGAGGGAGACAGAGAGGGAGAGAAACAGCAATGTATGGTTGCCTCTCACATGGCCCTCACTAGGGACCTGGCCTGCAACCCAGGCATGTGCCCTGACTGGGAATCGAACTGGTGACCCTTTGGTTCCCAGCCCATGCTCAATCCACTGAGCTACACCAGCCAGGGCTGCTGTTCATATTTTTGATCTTCTTATTTTCCTTAGACAAGTCCCTTCAACATTTCATATAATGAAGGCTTAGTGATGATGAACTCCTTGAACTTGACCTTATCTGGGAAGCACTTTATCTGCCCTTCCATTCTAAAGGAAAGTTTTGCTGGATAGAGTATTCTTGGATGTAGGTCCTTGCTGCTCTTTACTTGGAATACTTCTTTCCATCCCCTTCTCTCCTGCAAGATCTCTTTTGAGAAATCAGCTGACAGTCTTATGGGAACTGCTTTGTAGACAACTGTCTCCTTTTCTCCTGCTGCTTTTAAGATTCCTTGTCTTTAATCTTGGGTAATGTAATGATGATGTGCCTTAGTGTGTGCTTCCTTGGGTCTAACTTCTTTGGGACTCTCTGGGCTTCCTGGACTTCTTAGAAGTCTATTTCTTTTGCCAGATTGGGGTAGTTCTCCTTCATTGTTTTTTCAAATAAGTTTTAAATTTCTTGCTCTTCCTTTTCTTTATCTGGCACCCCTATGATTCAGAGGTTGCAATGTTTCAAGTTGTCCTGAAGGTTCCTAAGCCTCTCCTCATATTTTTGAATTCTTCTTTCTTCATTCTGTTCTGGTTGAATGTTTATTTCTTCCTTCTGCTCCAAACTGTTGATTTGATTCCTGGTTTTCTCCATGTCACTGTTGGTTCCCTTACATTTTCCTTTATTTCACTTTTTCCTCCATTTTGTGACCATATTCAACTAATTCTGTGGGCATCCTGATTACCAGTGGTTTGAACTGTGCATCTGATAGGTTGGCTATCTCTTCATTGTTCAGTTGTATTTTTTCTGGAGCTTTGATCTGTTCTTTTATTTGGGCCATATTTTTTTGTCTCGGCATGCCTGTTATGTAGTAAGGGGTAGAGCCTTACTATTCACAGGGCAGGGCTACCCAGGTTTCTGCATAATGGTGCTATATGTGGAGGAGGGGTCCAAGAGGAAACAATGCCACTTGCACATCTCTTGGCCAGCTTTCAGTCACTTCCTCCCCTACCCACGAACAAATTGGTCCCTTCTGGTGCTGATTCCTGGGTGGGTGGTTTTGTATACATTCTAGGACCCTGTGGGTCTCTCCAATGAGCTCTGTTGTGAGGCTGGGAGTTTCTCCCACTGCGTCAATCCCTACAGGTTTTTTCAGTCAGTGGTTTTGAGGCTTTATTTCCCTGTGCTAGAACCCTGGGTTGCACAATATGTCTTGCTCCCCAGTTGTTCCTGCTGGTTTATCCACATGCAAATGTGGGACCACCCAGTCCACCAACCATGGCCTCACCCACCCAGGTCCTTGAGCTGCTGCCTTACTGCAAGTCCTCTCTGACCCTGCTGCCAGTCTCCTCCCCTCCTACTGGTCTGGATGAATGTTTCTTTAACTCTTTGGTTGTCAGACTTCCATACAGTTTGATTTTCTGGCAGTTCTGATTGTTTTTTGTTTTTAAATCTGTTGTTGTCCTTCTTTTGATTGTATGAGGAGGCACAGTGTGTCTACCTAAGCCTCCATCTTGGCCACAGTCAGAAGCTCTTCTGTTTTAACCTCACCAATTCTGAAATCCTGAATGGGAGACATCAGTTGTCAAAACTTAAGCCTTATACCCACAACCTAATTGCCTTGAACACTGGAAAGTAAGTGTCTGGCTTTTTTATTTCCCCAAGCACACAGTAGCATATTCCATTTTATAGAAAGCCAAAATTTCATTCCAGTTAGTTAAATGTTGTCTGTTTGAAAATAACAGATAAAAATTAGATATTTATCAGATCCTAGGATAATGAAAGGACTTTAGAAACATAAACAGAAGAAAAAACTGCAAAGGCAAAAAATTGATACATGCAGTAAAGAATTAAATATTTTATGTAAAAAAAGTCCTAAATAAGAAGGTAAATGAGAAAATTGGGGTGTTGCAGAGTAATACATAAGTTAAATAAATCTCTAATGAGCTTATCATATAAAAATGTCTCAAAAATCAGTATAAAAAACACTCCATTAAAGAAATGGAAAAAGGGGATAAGTGGAGAAGTACAGAAAGAACATGAGAAATGTCTGGCTTTTCTAGTTGTCTGTCCTAACTGGTGGATAAGAACTTGCTGGGGTTGCAGAACCAGGCTTGTGAGTGGCTGTGTGTGAGCCCAGCTTGCCATGTGAGATGAGAATGGTATTGAAAAAACAAAAGAATTTGGAAAAGTCAAGTGCAAGAGAAATGACACTGAAAAAGTGAAATGTGAAAAATTAGCAAAGGAAAACAGTCAAGACAAAGTTAAAATGTTCAAGAAGCTCTCTTCACATTGTTTCATTTACTCCTCAAAAAACTACAAAGTAGATATTTTTTATAATCTCTACTTCAAAGCAGAGGAAATAAAAAGCTAAGAAAGCTGAAGGAACTTGCCCAAGGTACATCAAGCCTGTGGAAGAGCCAGAATTTGAACCTACTGATGTTCATAGTTTATCATTTTAGTTGCCAAAAATATTTATACCCCTGGCTGGGAACTCAGTTAGTTGGAGTGTTGTCCTGTACATCAAAAGGTTGCCCTGGCTGGTGTGGCTCATGAATTGCCTGAGAACCAGAAGGTCACTGGTTGGATTCCCGTTGGGGTGCACGCCTGAGTTGCTGGCCAGGTCCCCAGTTGGGGGCATGCAGGAGGCAACAGATCCATACATCTCTCTCACATTGCTGTTTTTCTTCCTCTCTTTCTCTCTCCCTTCCCTTCTCTATGAAAGTAAATGTCTAAAAGTAAATGAATAAAATCATTTTTAAAAAAAAGTTTCGATTTGATTCTCAGTCAGGACACAAACCCAGGTTGCAGCTTCCATCCTGGGTCGAGTGCATACAGGAGGAAATTTATCCATGCTTCTCTCTCACATGGATGTTCTTCTCTCTCTATCTTTCTCTCTCTCTCCTACCTCTAAAAAAATCAATAAACATATACTCAGTTGAGGATTAGAACTATATATATTTATAATATTTATACTGTGAATTACAATTCACCATCATCACAGCCGATTTCATGTATTGGCGTGTCTCAGACACATTAATTTTGAGTTGGAACTTTGAAGAATGGCATTATTGATTGTGAGGAGCCCTAAGCACCCTGGGGGTGGGTGTGTGGGTGTTAGGATTTACATTGCCTGTTGCATCCCGGCTTCTGTCCTGACAACCTCACACTTGGCTCAACCATTTTTTCCTAAGGAACAAGGTACAGACAAAAACACCTCCTCCTTGGGCAGAAATACTTCTATAGAGATGCTAAGCAGATTCTTTGAGCTCTCCCCACCCCACCCCATCCCCATTCTAGACCTTCCCCTCAGGCCACCCTCCCTTCTTCCTCCCTCTTTGCAGCTGCAGAATCACCACTACAGTCCCGCTCATTGTAAGCGATCAGACTAGGCAAATAGGAAGACGAATGGTTAGTCAGGGAAATTTGGGCCACCGTGATGGGAGAGGTGCAGAGGGAAACATTATGGCCTGAGTCCCTTTGAAACGTTCTGACAGTTGACAGATGAGCATCCATAAAATGACAAAAGCCTGCCTGTGTAAAGCACTTTGCCACCAGCATTTCTCCCTGGGAAACTAACTGCCCTCAACTGTCAGTGGAAATATTATTTTTTTGCTGGTAATTATTCTCATCCCTGTGTCTCTAACCACAGAATAGCCTTCACTTTGCATATGTGGATCTTCTCTGTCCTGGTGACTGCCACCACCCCTGCCCACCAATCCTCTCAATCAGAAGTGATGCATAATCAGGTTGATTGAATGATCATAACTGGGATAGTAAACGGGAACGTTATGGTTTATGGTTACCAGGGACACATATTGAGAAAAACCCTAAGATTTTTTTAAAGTAGTGTTGGTGATCCCTATGGGTCTGTGAACTAGGTCTGCATATATTTACAAAGTTTTGAGTCTGCTGCAAACAATGAGTACTGAAAGTGATGCTATATGCATCCTCGAAGCCTTGCTGATGCAACTGTGCAGTGGTTTGTTCTGTTTATTTTGTCTGTAGCATTCATTGCCTTCTGCAATAGAGCCTATTAAAAGGGGGGAAGAGGAAAGAAAATGGAGGGAATTGAGGGGTTGGATGTTGTTACAAACTGGCTCTAAAATCAAGGGAGGGATCCTCTTTCCTGCAGGATTCCTTTAACTTGGGACTCCTCCCAGAAATCCACAGAAGGCTTATCCTCTCTCAGATGATAACTTTGGATTCAGAGCATCTCTTGATCTTTTTTACCCAAAAGCAGTATTGTCCAATGGAATTTTCTGTGATGATAAAAATGTTCCATGCATAATGTGCTGTCCAATAGGTGACCTCATGTGGCTGTTGAGCACTTGATATATGGCTAGTGTGACTGAGGAACTGGATTTTAAGTATCTGAATTTAATTTATTTAAGTTTAGACTTAAGTAAGTATGTGTGACTAGAGGCATTGGACAGAGCCATTCTAGAGCCACCATCAAGCTCAGCTCAGTGCCACACAAGAAGTATTCAACTATCATGGGTGCAAACTTCACAGGAGAAACTAAAAATTCAACACAGCCCTCAAGTACAGACTCTTACATGATACAAGCTATTTAACACAGGGTTAAGCAGTGATAGACCCTTCTAGGAAGTCCCTGAGACCACTCCCTCTTCCTGGCACAGCCTTTCCTTTCAGAGCCCCACCTCGAGACTGGGCTGTGCTTTGTGCCTTTGTCTTTGAAAAAGAGAATGGATATTTTGCATTTTTGAACTTCAGTCTCATTCCCATTGTCTTCAAATGTGAATTTTGTCTCTGTCAGCCACCTGACCCACCATCCTGGCCAGTGTCTCCTGGTCTCTGAGCTCAGGAAATGACTGATCGGCTTTTCCCAGCTTCTCAGATCAACCTCCATCCTGATGGGTGACACCTGCCAGGTTCTCATCCCCTGAGCTCTATCTTCCCGTGTTTTTTCTCTGAGTTTTTCTTGTCCTTGCTTTTGTCTTAGCTTGGCTCTTTACATGCTCTGGAATCTCTGAGTCATGCACTTAATGGGATCCCTTTCTTGGGTAGCTTCAGGGTTCAAGTATACTTTAGGTTAGTGGAGTAAAACATCAATTCCCAAATCCCTAGCATTGTTTACTCATGAATCTTTACAATTTTTAAGCTATATCACTTACATTTTATCATATTTCCTTTCATTCTTCAAGTTTGCTTTTCAATGTACTGTCTTTTCTGGGAAGATATTAGAGATGGTTTTCTTTGTTTTTATTGCTTTGTTTTTCATTGTATCCCTCCTTACATTCACACACATACACACAGAGGTAAATATTAGAATAATTCATTAACATACTAGAGAAATGCTTCTTTTTTTAAATATGTATGCCAGTATTTAGAGATATTTATGAATATATTTTATACTCTCACTCACTAAAAAAAAACCTTTTCTTCATTATCACTAAACTAACATGACAAGTTATTACAAAAGCATTTCATTGTACAACACCACATAAATGTGAATTTTTGTCGTTACTGTTTCAATAGTACCCTTGGAGGACCAACTTTGCAGTGATTGTTTTAGAAGAGTGTGGTAACTATCTGCCTTCCCTAGAAATCGCCTGCCTGACCAACATGGAATGTTTTCAGCTGCCCTTATCGTTAAGGTGCATAACTCTGTCCTCAGTACTGTCTGGGCCAGTGGTGGGGACATAACCCATGCTGAGCAAATGATATTCTCTCTCCTAGAAGTGTGGTTTGTGATTGAAAGACAGGAAGACAGTTTGTGCTCATGTAAATGTGAGAGCTTTACAGGAAAAAATCTTTTACTTTTCAAGTGCACTGAAAATGAAAAAATAGGTCTGCAAAAAGACAGAGAGAACGAGAGGAATATTAGACCCATGAAGAAAAGTAAAAATGAAGTAGAAAGATGAGTTTCAATGGCCTTTCCTGTCATCTGGGTTCCTTCACTATTCTCTGTACCTCAGTACTTTTATATGAATCTTTGTTTCTGTTACTTTCAACCAAAGAGTTCAAAGCAATACAAGTGTAATTGCTGAGAAAGTGAATGCCCTGATCATAATCTACTTAACTCTATGCTGTTCTATGGTCATAGGCTGTAACCCCTTGGTCTGACCCGCCATTGTATTAAACCATGCTTGTCATCACAAAGATGAGGAGTGTTGGGGGATCAATGCAAGTTCATCATGACATCTGGTATCACAACACACTTTATATCCCATTGATGGTTCAAGCCTTGCAATGAGCAGGGAGAACACAAGTTGTACACGGCCATGGTTGTGGCCCTGTGAAGAGTTCTTACTTTTATAATGTCAGGGCCTAGGGAACTCTGGGGAACATCATGAAATACCTTGGCAGGTTCCCTCTTGTCAGGCACTATGGCTCTCATAGGATAAATAGCTACATGAATTCCAATCGAGTCATCTGCAGCTAATGTTTATTAGAGATGTAGGTAAATAACTCTTGCAGTATCTGCCTCCAATTCTCACCTAATCAGTATGCAGCCCCTCAGCCAACACACCCTACCGGTGTGTGTGGGGCTTGTGTGTTGTAGTGTGTGTCAAGTGAGGGGAGGAAGGAATGAGGCCCAGAGGCCTGTAAGAGAATGTTTGTGATGACAGCGTTCTAGTTCTAGTTCAACCAGCACTACCATGTCTTTAATGTCTCTAGCTTTAAGTGACAGCTATTTCCTAGTTATTGTTTTCATGTTTAAATGGAAAATATCATCTTCTCTAATACATATTTTCTCACAGTCTATTAAGACCAAGTTCTGTGCTTCTTTGTCTAATTTAGGTTATACAAATGTAATTGGGGGATTCATCCAATGTTACTACTCATGAAAAGGACTTTTATTCCCTCCTCTAGGGCCTAATTTAATGAGGAGAAATGAAAGGGCAGGAACAGATCTCTGTTATTTCCTAATGCAAGTCATGCTGCAAAGCCCCATTCACCTGATATAAGGGTCATCCACTCATGCCTTAGAGAAAGGAGGCAAGAGAAGTCTGGCCATTCAGACACCACAGGGAATGGTAGATGCTGTGGACAGAGCTGCAGAGAGGCAGTCATAGCACCTGAGTTTGGTCCTGATTCAATGAGCACAAGTAGTCCCTCTAATCACACCACAGAGGTCTTTTTCCCTGTCTATTTAAAATAAAATGGTGATAATAATGCTCATCCTACATTTCTTACTGAGTTGGTATAAAGGTCAAATAAGATAAGGTATGAAAGTACTTAGAAAGAATAAAGATTGACAACAATGTAAGATTTTCTTTCTTTTTAAACAAAAGCTGAGATATAGATATATTTATTCATGTGTGTGTTCATTCTTCAAGTCCACCCAATGGTTTCTTCTGACCTTACATTTAACTTTTGAGCTCATTTACCTTCTCATAAAATACATTTCCAGTCATTTTATCTTTACAAAAAGAAAATATTTTACAACAAATTCAAGATTAAAAAATTTCAGCTAAAGGTCTACAGGGGAAAAAAATCTAAATGAGTCCATTAATGACAACTAAAAAGTCAATCTATCACAAATGGAAAAGACAAGTAAACAGTCACATTTAATGAAATCTAGGTAAGGAAATAAATCACTCTCTATTTCCTTTTTCCCCAATGCCAATGTTTCATGACTAGGTTTTGAAACCAAGTGTTTGGAGATAAAGTTAATTCTAAATGTGGTTTCTCAACTATTTAAATAGAATGTCTTCCTCACATGTTTACTTAAATGCACACACAGAGCTGCGTGAAGTCCAAACACAGAGTGCTTTATATACTAAGACTATGTAGTATCAGTACAAATGAAAATCTACGTGATAAGAAAAATCATGCTGTTCAGAATGGAATTTGTAAAGATAAAATCCTTGAAATTAAAGATTAAAAAAACTTGACTTTTCAATATCATAATAAAAACCAAAGTTGACAATTAGGCTTTTACACTATGAAGGCTATCAGCAAGTCATTTAAAAACTGTTTAACAAATATTCCACGTTTTTGTTAAAAAGAAACATTTATGGAATGTTTATTATATACCAGGTGATACTCTAGGCACTTGGGACTACATCTTAACACTAAAGGAAATATATTAAAAACTAGAAGGTAATACATTTTTTTTTGTTTTTTGTTTTTAAAGATTTTATTTATTTATTTTTAGACAGAGGGGAAGGGAGGGAGAAAGAGAGGGAGAGAAACAGCAATGTGTGGTTGCCTCTCACATGTCCCCCACTGAGGACCCGGCCTGCAACCCAGGCATGTGCCCCGACTGGGAATCGAACAGGACTGCTTGGTTCCCAGCCCGCGCTCAATCCAATGAGCTACACCAGCCAGGCGGTAATACATTGTTTTTAATGAAATAAAATTAAATAGATTTTTGGCCTAAGTGGTATTGCCTTAAAAGTACCTGAAAAAGTTAATAATTTTTCTGTTTCCTAATCTGTAATAATTATCTCTTAGAAACCAATGTTCTATTTTAATATATCAGTAGGAAGAAAGAATATTTTTTCTTTCTGAATGTGTTTGGTCTTCCAAAGCACACTATGATGCTATGTTAACAAAAGAGTTTTAATTCAAGAAGATTCCATCCTTTCTCCATCCTTCCTTCCACATTGCGATGTGCTGTGATAGTAGTTGGCGATGAAAAGTTAATAGACATAATTTAGTTTTTCCTTCCAAAAGAATTGAAGGTATAAATAAAGCCTGAGACATGGCTGTGTGTGGCACCAAGGACCATTCTTGTGAACATTCCCCCAGTGATCTTGGCAGCACGGTTGCAGAATGGAAAGAGCATTGGATTAAAACACAGTCATGGGTTCATCTTCATGCCTTGATGCAAATTTTCCAAACACATGAGTGCACTGAACTCTCAAATTTAAGCTTCTGCATCTGCAAAATGAGAGTTGGATCAGATGATCTGAAAGATCACTTTTAGACAGAAAATGCTCTAATTCCCACCGATCAAAATAATATAATAGACAAATATGTAGCTGTAGACATGAATAAAAAGGTGTTGTAAACACACATGCCATTAAATACTATTCTGAAAAATTACAAAGCAAATGTCAAGTATTTAACTCTAAGTAGGTTAAAACTGTAAACCCTATGAGTCATATTTAATTCCCAATACCACGGGAGCTGATGGAAAGAAAAAAGGTATAAATACTGATACAAAGTTAAACAAATGACAGCCTGTGCGTTTCTACCTGCAAAAACTATTGAGATGGCTCATAGTCTAGTCTTTTTCTCCTCTCCTGGCAGGGCCTAGATTGTGTTCAAGTTTTCCTGTCATTGCTGTGTGGGCTGCTCTGTGCCCCGAGGTGAAAAGCCTACATTCAGTGAATGCTTATTCCCAGATATATCAACACCAATTTTATCCCTTGGGTATCCCCAATGATTTCCTCATGGAGCTGGGAGATGGCTTCCTCAAAGACTTTCATTCCTTAGAGTTCCTTCTCTCATTTAATTCACTCTTCATTCAATACTAGAGACCAGGAACACTAAGGTCTTCATGGTTGACAATGGGGTTGGGAGGATAGGCATAGAACACATCATTATAAGTTTTTGTCAAAATAGAATCTCTAAGACTCTGTGAAAAGGTATGAAAACGTTTCCCTAAGCCAGCGTGGAAGCCATTTGAGCAGCACCATTCCACTGTGGAGCTGTAAGTATCATCGTGGGGACAATCAACCATTGTCTCAAGACCGCACATGGACATGTCAACCCTGTCCCACCTCCAGAAAACTTTGTTGCCAATTTGGGAACTGTTTTTTATCACTTTTGTTTAAAAGTCTTAACATTACAGAATCCTGGGGCCCGATTGTCTGTCCCAAAGTTGTTCATACTGATGTCCTTGCATGCCAGGGTTCATGAGGTAGGTGTGACATAGAGGGCTGGAAACACTGACTGCTGGGTTCAAATCACATTCCAACACTCTATGGCTGTGCAATTTTAGGTAAGTTAGCCAAACGCTTTGAGCCTCATTTCTTTATCTGTATAATAGGGGACTCATATGGTTATTGTAAGGATTAATCGAGACATCTGTGCTTTATACACATCTTGTTCATAATAGGCCCTCAAATATGCAAGTTCTTTTTTTTAAATAAATTTATTGAAGTGATTGGTTTATAAAATTATACAGGTTTCAGGTATACAATTCTACAATACATCTTCTGTATATTATGTGTTTGCTACCCCAGGTTAAGTCTCCTTTCATCACCATTCACCCCCACTTTACCCTCTTCTACGTCCCCCAACCCCCATTCCCTCTGGCGATCGCCATTCTGTTGTCTGTGTCCATGAGAAACACGGGCTCCTCCTGTTTTTTATGACACAGTAACTAACACCAGATATACACATACATGGAGTGCACATGTGCACTCAGGAATCCTCAGGTGCTGTTATGCTTATTTGATAATTCCAAACACATTTCTGTTACCACCTTACACGTGGAAGTCATGCCATTCTGCCTCTTTACTCCTAACTCCTTTGGAAATACATAGATCGGATCCAGAAAAAAGATTTCATAACGCACAACTAACAACAGGCATAAAAACAAGTATGTAAGCCTCCCATGCTACTAAAATATATTCTATAAAATGTAGTAAGACATTACACTGCAAAAGTATCACTTGTGCCAAGTGAACAGAGGGTTCATTGTTTTTGTTTTTTGTTTTTTTTCTCTTATTTATTTTTCTTTTACTTTTTTGTTCAATTACAGTTATTTGCATCCTCTCCCTTCCCCTCCTCCCTTCCCCTCCAGCCCCACCTCCCCCCCCAGCCTCCCTCCTCCCCCTTAGTTCTGTCCATGTGTCCTCTACAGTGATTACTGAAAACCCTTCTCCCCATTGTCCACTCCCCCCTCTCCCCTGTCTATTGTTAGACTGTTCTTAATTTCAATGTCTCTGGTTATGTTTTGCTTGCTTTCTGCTTTTGTTGATTATGATCCTGTTAAAGGTGAGATCATATAGTATTTGTCCCTCACTGCCTGGCTTACTTCACTTAGCATAATGCTCTCCAGTTCCATCCATGCTGTTGCAAAAGGTATAAGCTCCTTCTTCCTCTCTGCTGCGTAGAATTCCATTGTGTAAATGTACCATAGTTTCTTGATCCATTCATTTATAGATGGGCACTTAGGTTGTTTCCAGCACTTGGCTATTGTGAATTGCGCTGCTATGAACATTGGAGTGCAAAGGTTCTTTTGAATTGGTTTTTCAGGATTCTTAGGGTATAATCCCAGTGGTGGAATTGCTGGGTCTAAAGGCAGTTCCATTTTCATTTTTCTGAAGAAATTCCATAATGTTTTCCACAATGGCTGCACCAGTCTGCATTCCCACCAACAGTGCAGTAGGGTTCCCTTTTCTCCACATCCCCTCCAACAGTCATCTGTTGCTTTGTTTCTGATGGCCATTCTGACTGGTGTGACGTGGTATCTCATTGTGGTTTTAATTTGCATCTCTCTGATGGCTAATGATGTTGAGCATCTTTTCATACGATTATGGGCCCTCTGTGTGTCTTTTTTCGAGAAGTGTCTGTTCATGTCTTTTGCCCATTTTTTAATTGGGTTTTTTGTCTCCCTGAAGTGGAGTCGTATGAGTTCTTTATATATTTTGGAGATCAGTCCCTTGTCTGAGGTATCATTGGCAAATATGTTTTCCCATATGGTTGGTTCTCTTTTTATTTTAATACAATTTTCTGTAGCCCCACAGAAGCTCTTTATTTTGATAAGGTCCCATTTGTTTATTCTTTCCCTTATGTCCCTAGCTCTAGGGGACAAATCACTGAAGATGTTGCTGTGTGGAATGTCTGAGATTTTCTTACCGATGTTGTCCTCTAGGACTTTTATGGTGTCACGACTTACATTTAAGTCTTTTATCCACCTTGAATTTATTTTTGTGTATGGTGTAAGTTGGTGCTCGAGTTTCATTTTTTTGCAAATAGCCATCCAGATTTCCCAACACCATTTGTTGAAGAGGCTGTTTTTATTCCATTTCATGCTTCTGCCCCCTTTGTTGAAGATTAATTGCCCATAGAGACTCGGGTTTATTTCTGGGCTCTCTATTCTGTTCCATTGGTCTATCTGTCTGTTTTTATGCCAGTACCAAGCTGTTTTGATTACAGTGGCCTTGTAATACAGTTTGATATCAGGAATTGTGATCCCTCCTGCTTTGCTCTTCTGTCTCAAAATTGCAGCTGATATTCGGGGTCGTTTATGGTTCCATATAAATTTTTGAAGTGCTTGTTCTATATCCATGAAATATGCCATTGGTACTTTGATGGGGATTGCATTGAATCTATATATTGCTTTGGGGAGTATGGACATTTTGATGATGTTGATTCTTCCAATCCATGAGCATGGTATATGTTTCAATTTTTTGTGTCTTCCATGATTTCTCTCTTCAGTGTTGGGTAGTTTTCTGAGTACAGTTCTTTTACTTCCTTGGTTAGGTTTATTCCCAAGTATTTTATTTTTTATGTTGCTATATCAACTGGGATTTTTTCCTGATTTCTGTTTCTGCTGTTTCACTGTTGGTATACAAAAATGCCTTTGATTTCTGGATATTGACTTTATATCCTGCTTTTTTGACAAATTCAATTATTAGATAGAATAGTTTTTTGGCAGAGGCTATAGGATTTTCTAAGTATACTATCATGTCCTCTGCAAACAACGACAGTTTTGTTTCCTCCTTTCCAATTTGGATGCCTTTTATTTCCTTTTCTTGTCTGATTGCTGTGGCCAAAACTTCAAGAACTATGTTGAATAGAAGCAGTGATAGTGGGCAACCTTGTCTTGTTCCTGATCTTAGTGGGAAAGATTTTAGTTTTTGTCCTTTGAGTATAATGTTGGCTGTAGGTTTCTCATATATGGCCTTTATTATGTTGAGGAATGCTCCTTCTATTCCCATTTTGCTAAGTGTTTTTATCATAAATGGATGCTGTACCTTATCAAATACTTTTTCTGCATCTATTGATATGATCATGTGATTTTTGTCCTTGCTTTTGTTTATGTGATGTATTACGTTTATTGTTTTGCGAATGTTGTATCATCCTTGCATCCCTGGGATGAAACGCACTTGGTCATGGTGAATGATCTTTTTAATGTATTGGTGGATGCGGTTTGCTAATATTTTGTTGAAGATTTTAGCATCAATGTTCATCAGCAATATTGGCCTGAAGTTTTCTTTCTTTGTTGTGTCTTTTTCTGGTTTTGGGATTAGGATGATGCTGGCATCATAAAAAGAGTTTGGGAGTCACCCATCATTTTGGATTCTTTGGAATAGTCTTTGAAGGATAGGTGTTAGTTCTTCCTTAAATGCTTTGTAGAATTCTGTGAAACCATCTGGTCCAGGGCTTTTGTGTGTTGGAAGTTTTTTGATTACTGCTTCAATTTCATCCACTGTTATTTGTCGGTTCAGGCTTTCTATTTCTTCCTTATTGAGTTTTGGAAGATTATATTTTTCTAGAAATTTGTCCATTTCTCCTAGGTTTTCATATTTCTTGGCATACAGTTCTTCATAGTAGTGACTTATAATCCTTTGTATTTCTGTGGCATCAGTTGTAATATCTCCTCTTTCATTTCTGATTGAGTTTATTTGGGTCCTCTCTCTTTTTTTCTTGATGAGCCTGCTTAAAGGCTTAACTATTTTGTTTATCTTTTCAAAGAACCAGCTCCTGGATTCATTGATCGTTAGAATTGTCCTTTTAGTCTCTAAGTCATTAAATTCTGATCTGATCTTGGTTATTTCCTTCCTTCTACTTGCTCTGGGTTGCCTTTTCTGTTGTTTCTCGAGTTCTTGTAGGCGTAGGGTTAGGCTGTTTGTGTAAACTGTTTCTGTTTGTTTTAGGTAGGCCTGTCTGGCTATGAACTTCCCTCTCAGGACTGCCTTCGCTGTGTCCCATAAGTTTTGGGTTGTTGTCAGTTCATTTTCATTTGTTTCAAGGAACTTTTTGATTTCTTCCCTAATCTCATCCTTGACCCATTCATTGTTTAACAGCATGCTATTCAGTCTCCATGATTTTGAGTGTTTTGGGGTTTTTTCCTTTGGGTTGGTTTCTAATTTCAGTCCCTTGTGGTCAGAGAAAATACTTGGTATGATTTCAATTTTCTTGAGTTTGTTCAGATTTGTTTGTGTCCTATCATATGGTCTATTTTTGAAAATGTTCCATATGCATTTGAAAAGAATGTGTATTAAGCTTCTTTGGGGTGAAGGGCACTATATATATCAGTTAAGTCCATTTCATCTAGAGTATTGTTCAATGCCACAGTGTCTTTGCTGATATTTTATTTGGAGGATCTGTCCATTTTTGACAGTGGGGTGTTGAAGTCCCCTACTATAATGTGTTGCTATCAATATTTCTGAAGTCCTCCAAGATTTTCTTTATGTATTTGGGTGCTCCTGTGTTGGGTGCATATATATTTACAATATTTATGTCTTCTTGGTGAATTCTTCCCTTGAATATTATAAAGTGTCCTTCTGGGTCTCTCTTTATGGCCCTTTTTTTGAACTCTATTTTGGCTGATATGAGTATTGCTACCCCAGCTCTCTTTTCTTCTCTGTTTGCTTGGAAAACTTGTTTCCAGCCCTTCACTTTCAGTCTATGTAAGTCTTTTGTCCTGAGGTGGGTCTCTTGTAGGCACCATATGTGTGGGGCATGCTTTCTTATCCATTCCGCTATTCTATGTCTTTTAATTGGAGCATTTAATCCATTTACGTTTAAGGTTATTATCGATAGGTACTTATTCATTGCCATTTTTTTTTTTGTATCTGTGTTCCTTACTCTTGCTCTTTCCCTTCCTTTCCTTAAATCAGTCCCTTTAGGATCTCTTGCAAAGCTGGTTTGGTGGAGGTGTATTCTTTTAGACTTCTTTTGTCTTGGAAGCTCCTTATTTGGCCATCTATCTTGATTGAGAGCCTTGCTGGGTAGAGTAGTCTTGGTTGCAGGCCTCTGGTTTTCATTACTTGGAATATTTCTTGCCATTCCCTTCTGGCTTGGAGTGTTTCCATTGGTAAGTCAGCTGCTAACCTTATTGGGGCTCCTTTGTATGTTACTTCCTGCTTCTGCCTCACTGCCTTTAGGATTCTCTCTTTGTCTTGGAATTTTACCATTTTAATGATGATGTGTCTTGACATGGGCCTGTTAGGGTTTCTTTTGATTGGGACTCTCTGTGTTTCCTGGATTTGTGTGGCTTTTTCTCTCATCAGATTAGGGAAGTTTTCCATCATTACTTTTTCAAACACGTTTTCCACCCCTTGCTTCTCTTCCTCTCTTTCTGGTATCCCTATTATACGAATATTATTATGTTTCATGTTGTCCTGCATTTCCCTTAATACCTCTTCATTCTTTCTGAGCCTCTTTTCCTGTTCTTGCTCTTTTGGGGTGCTTTTTTCAACCTTGTCCTCCAGCTTGCTGATCCGAACCTATGCCTCATCGAGCCTGCTTTTGATTCCTTCTATTGTGTTCTTCAATTCAGATATTGTATTCTTCATTTCCTCTTGGCCCTTGTGAATAGTTTCTATTTCCTTTTTCATGTTGACATAGTTTTCAGTGAGTTCATTATAGTTTCCTTGTAGTTTCTGGTAATTTTCTGTGAGTTCATCAAGCTTCTCAAGTTTCTTGAGCTCCCTGATAACATATGCTTTGAACTCAATATCTGATAGTTGGCTTGCTTCTGTTTCATTTATCATTCTTTCTGGGGCTTCCTCCTTTCCTTTCATTTGCGGATTGTTTCTTAGTCTTCCCATTGTTTCTGGGATTCTTCTTGCTAGCCTCTGATTCTTAAATTGATCTGTCAAGTTCTCTGGAGCAGCGATGTTAATTTTTTGTTACTGTCTCTGTTTTTTCAGGCTGGCTCTTGTCTGAGACCCACTCTATTTTCTTCACAATTCCAGGTTTCAATGTCTCACCTGTGGATAAAGAAGAGAAGGGAAGGGAGAAAAAAAAGAGAGAAAAAAAAAGGAAACAATAAAATAAAATAAAAAGTAGTAAAAAATAAAAAACAAAAAGAGGAGAGGACTAGGAATACTTTGTTTTCTGGCTGTAAAAGTGTCCAGTCAGGCCTGCTCCTCTGGTCCTTCTGTCTGTGACAGGCTTGGAAGATATCATGTTTCCTTTTCTTTCTTCCTTCCTGAGCTGCCCACTTAGCTGCCGTCTTGCTTTCAGCCCAGTTGCGAGGACTTCGCAGCACCCCTCTTGGGTTGCCTCGTCTCCACACTGAGTCAGGAGTCCATGAGGTTTGTGGCTGCCCTCAATGTGGCTTGATGAGGATCCCCTGTCCCTCTCCCATGGAGGCAGTCGGCACCGCAGGTCTCGGATCACAGGTGCTGGGCTGTGTCTCGGTCCCTCCAGGAGTGAGCTCTGTGCCCCTGAATTCTTAGACCGCTTCCGTCTCTGGACTCAGCTCCCGTCATCCCCTGGCTTGGGCACCTGGTAGCACACCAACCCGAGCCGCCCCTGACTGGCTTCGCAGGGTGCGCACCGGGTCGCAGAGCTCTGGGCTGAGGGTCTCCCATTCAGTTCAATCTCCAATTCCTCCCCTGGGATCGCCAGCCTCTTCGGACCAGTCCCCACATACACACCGACCTCCGGCCTGCTGGGGACTAAGCCTCTCCCAACAGACACCGCGCCTGCTTTGGCTACTCACACACCCAATCCAGCTCCCTTCCCAGGCTCCTGCAATAGATCGGGCAGCTGCCGGGGCTGGATCCGCAGTCTTCCCAGCTCCCTGCTGGACCCGAGGGGCCCCTTTGCTCCAAAGCAGACTCTCTACCATCTGAATTTTTCAACTGTGTACAATCTTGGTCATCAATCTTCCCACACACTGGAATACAGCTGGGCGATCAATCCGCTCCTCAGAAAGCCGGCCAGATATCCCACCAGTGGGCAGGAGGAAGCCGACTCCGCTCCCTCCTACTCTGCCGCCATCTTCCCCCCCCTGCAAGTTCTTATTATTGCTCTACTCATTGAAACCTTTTTACAATAAGTATGCATTTTGACAAGGACTGGAAGGAAATGAAAAAAATTTAAATAGTGGATCATAATGACAGAATTGTGGGTAATCATTAATGATGTCTCAGTTTCTGGAGCTATAATTTATTCATCAAATCTATATTATATATTTAAACTTTTCCCTTTTTATATAGGTAGCTTCTGATTTTATGGTAGAAAATGTAGACAATCAGGTAATAAAAAGAAGAAAAAATCATCACCCATAATTTCACAATGTAGAAATAATAACTGCCAAAAGAAATTTATTAAATGTTGGGTCAAAGTGGTAGTAACTTCTCAGAAAATATCAATCACATACTTAGTAAACACAGAGAAAGACCCTGATGGAGGACTAACTTAAAAGGAGATAAGAAGGGACTGACTTGTTCAGATAGGATTTTGTCTGGAGGGTCATGAAGACTCCACCTCTACCCTTGTAGCTAATCCGGGCTCAGGATCCCAAGTCTAAAATATCCTCAGAATCAAGAAATTTCAACTCATTGGGGGAGGGCCAAGATGGCGGCATAGGTGGACGCACTATTCCTTCTCGCACAACCAAAAGAGGGAAAAAAAGCAATTTAGAGGGCAAGGGCAGCCAGCTCTGACAGAAAACTGAACTGAGTGGAAGGCCGACAACCAAGGAGTTAAAGAAGACACGTTCATCCAGACCGGTAGGTGGGGCGGAGCTGGGTGGAGGGCACTTGGGGAGCCGCGGTTTGTGGAGCGGTGCCGGTGGCACTCCAGCCGCCTGAAGCGGCCAGTGGCGGGTATGCCTGGCCAAAGCTCGGCGGGCACACTCTGCGAGACCGGGGCTGAGTCTCGTGCACCAGGCGGTCCCTCATTAGCGGATAGACTGGGAGGAAAAGCTGGGGACTGAAACAGACCGCAAAGCCCACCAACACAGGGAAATAAAGCCTCAAATCACCGATTGAAAACACCTGTGGGGGTTGAGGTGGTGGCAGGAGCAACTCCCGGCCTCACAGCAGAGTTTGTTGGGGAGGCCCACAGGGACTTGGAACTATGCAGCTCCGGCCACTCTCTCTGGAGCCAGCAAGGAGGGAATCGGCTTGCTTGAGGGCAGCTGGGGAGGTGCGGAGAGCGGAGCAGGCGCCATTGTTCTCTCAGGCCCCACCCCCACACACAGCGTCACAACACAGCCATGTGGAATACCCCGCCCACACAGAGAGCTTCACAACTATGTGAGTGACCCCACCCCCAAAGATAGCATCACAACAGAGCTACGTGGGTTTCCCCGCCCTGGTGAACACCTAAAGCTCCACCCCTTAAAGTAACAGGCGCACCGAGGGAAAAAATAAAGGCGGCAAGATAGTAGGGAGCAGAGTCCACTCCCTCCTCCCCACAAATGAAACACCCAGCTGATTTTCTGAGGAACAGAACGAACACCCAACAGTATTCCGGCATATATGAAGATTGGTGACCAAGATTACAGGGGAAATTGAAAAATCAGACGCCTGACACAGACAGGAGGACCAGGGGAACAGGCCTGACTGGACACTTTTAAGCCAGCCAGCAGAAGTTTTTTGTTTGTTTGTTTGTATGTTTGTTTGTGTGTTTTCCCCACCCTCTTTCCTGTCTGTCCTTCTTTGTTTTTTTTTAATTCCTTCTTCCTTCTGTTCATTTAGTATTCCTAGTCTTCTCCTCTTTTTATTTATTTTTTTATTTTTATTTTTTATTTTTTTATTTTTTTACTTTATTTTTTTTTCTTTTCTTCTTCCTTCCCCTCTCTTCTTTATCCACAGGTGAGACATTAAAACCTGGAGTTGAAAAGAGAACAGAGCTAGACCCAAACAAGGGTCAGCCCTAAAAACAGAGACAACTTCGCTACTCCAGAGAACTTGACAGATCAATTTAAGAAACAGTGGCTAGCAAGAAGAGTCTCACAAACAATGGGAAGACAAAGAAACAATTCCCAAATGAAAGGAAAGGAGGAAGACCCAGAAAGAATGATAAATGAAACAGAGGCAAGCCAACTATCAGATAGTGAGTTCAAAGCATTGGTTATCAGGAAGTTCAAGAAGCTTGATGAGCTCGCAGAGAGCTTCAAGGAACTACAGGGAAACTATAATGAACTCACTGCAAAGTATGTCAACATGAAAAAGGAAATAGAAACTATTCACAAGGGCCAAGAGGAAATGAAGAATACAATATCTGAACTGAAGAATACAATAGAAGGAATCAAAAGCAGGCTCGATGAACCAGAGGATCGGATCAGCGAGCTGGAAGACAAGGTAGAAAAAAACACCCAAAAAGAGCAGGAACAGGAAAAGAGACTCAGAAAAAATGAAGAGGTATTAAGGGAAATGCAGGACAACATGAAACACAATAATATTCGTATAATAGGGATACCAGAAGGAGAAGAAGAAGAGCAAGGGATAGCAAACGTGTTTGAAAAAATAATGATGGAAAACTTCCCTAATCTGATGAGAGAGAAAGTCACACAAATCCAGGAAACACAGAGAGTCCCAATCAAAAGGAACCCTAACAGGCCCACGTCAAGACACATCATCATTAAAATGGCAAAATTCCAAGACAAAGTGAGAATCTTAAAGGCAGCGAGACAGAGACAGGAAGTAACATACAAGGGAGCTCCAATAAGGTTAGCAGCTGACTTCTCAGTGGAAACACTCCAAGCCAGAAGAGAATGGCAAGAAATATTCCAAGTAATGAAAACCAGAGGCCTGCAACCAAGACTACTCTACCCAGCAAGGCTCTCAATCAAGATAGATGGCCAAATAAGGAGCTTCCAAGACAAAAGAAGTCTAAAAGAATACACCTCCACCAAACCAGCTTTGAAAGAGATTCTAAAGGGACTGCTTTAAGGAAAGGAAGGAAAGAGAGAGAGAAAGGATCACAGATACAAAAAAAAAAATGACAATGAATAAGTACCTATCGATAATAACCTTAAACGTAAATGGATTAAATGCTCCAATCAAAAGACATAGACTAGCTGAATGGATAAGAAAGCACGATCCACACATATGCTGCCTACAAGAAACCCACCTCAGGACAAAAGACTTACACAGACTGAAAGTGAAGGGCTGGAAACAAGTTTGCCAAGCAAATGGACAAGAACAAAGAGCTGGGGTAGCAAAACTCATATCAGACAAAATAGACTTCAAAAAAAGGGCCATAAAGAGAGATCCAGAAGGACACTTCATAATACTCAAGGGAAGAATTCACCAAGAAGACATAAACCTTGTAAATATATATGCACCCAACACGGGGGCACCCAAATACATAAAGAAAATCTTGGATGACTTCAAGAAGGACATTGATAGCAACACAATTATAGTAGGGAACTTCAACACCCCACTGTCAAAAATGGACATCCTCCAAACAAAATATCAGCAAAGACATTGTGGCATTGAACAATGCCCTAGAAGAAATGGACTTAACTGATATATATAGGGCCCTTCACCCCAAAAAGCTAAATACACATTGTTTTCAAATGCACATGAAACATTTTAAAAAATAGACCAATGATAGGACACAAAACAAGCCTCAACAAATTCAAGAAAATTGAAATCATACCAAGTATTTTCTCTGACCACAAGGGACTGAAATTAGAAACCAACCCAAAGGAAAAAACCCCAAAACACTCAAAATCATGGATACTGAATAGCATGCTGTTAAACAATGAATGGGTCAAGGACGAGATTAGGGAAGAAATCAAAAAGTTCCTTGAAACAAATGAAAATGAACTGACAACAACCCAAAACTTATGGGACACAGTGAAGGCAGTCCTGAGAGGGAAGTTCATAGCCAGACAGGCCTACCTAAAAAAAAACAGAAACAGTTTACACAAACAACCTAACCCTACGCCTACAAGAACTCGAGGAACAACAGCAAAGACAACCCAGAGCAAGTAGAAGGAAGGAAATAACCAAGATCAGATCAGAATTAAATAACTTAGAGACTAAAAGGACAATTCTAACGATCAATGTATCCAGGAGCTGGTTCTTTGAAAAGATAAACAAAATAGACAAGCCTTTAAGCAGGCTCATCAAGAAAAAAAGAGAGAGGACCCAAATAAACTCAATCAGAAATGAAAGAGGAGATATTACAACTGATGCCACAGAAATACAAAGGATTATAAGTCACTACTATGAAGAACTGTATGCCAAGAAATATGAAAACCTAGGA
>PVJI01007705.1:0-76295 GCA_004026765.1 Micronycteris hirsuta | reverse complement strand
TCATGAACATGGGTAACACTCTGGTGATAGCTGGGGGACTGGGGGCAGGGGAGGTAGGGGAGGGTAAATGGGGAATAAAAAGTGACGGATGGAAACTTAACCTGGGCTGTGAGCACAAATACAAAGTACAGATAATGTGTTGAAGAATCATGCACCTGAAACTTGTATAATTTTGTTAACTAGTGTCACCCCAATAAACGTAATAAAACACCAAAATTTAAAAAAAAATATTTATGCTGATTATTAAGAACTTTATTCACAAAAATATGTTGACAGTAGTTTGATAGTTTAGAGAATATGGTTTTACAATTGATTGATTTAGACATGGACTTATCATGTATATTAACTAAATTTTTGAAAATAGATCATGATTGAGAGCTGTAAGTTTTGAATGAATTGAGTAATATATTTGTCAAAATGTAGGGACCATTTTAAAAATTCCAATAACATAAAGCCCTTTAATTCAGAATTCATGGCTCATAATTGTATATTTGATATACTTAAAATGATTTATTGCCATGGGTAGTACTTGTGCCCTGGCCTCCCATCAAGAAAAGTCTCAAAGATATTGCTGATAAGAAGCCTTTATCAAGGACTTGCTTATCGCATTCTTACTCCTCCCAAATTAAATGACTACTACACCCAAAAGACTTAAAATCTGACCCCAGTATGAACAAATTTTTTATTCTCTGCTCTGATTCTTCTTCTAGCCAAGCTCAGAATATCTGCATAGGAGGTAGAGAAGCAATGCAGACATCTCTCTGGAGCTGGCTTACTATTCATTCACCTGTTAACACCAACACCTGCATGCCTGGAAAGGAGAGAGGACGAGAGATAGTGAGGTAGGAGGGACAGATGCCCAGCATGCCAGCTTTGTGAGGTGCTAAAAATAGCACACTGGAAATGATGAGGCAGAGGATAAAAGAATACCCAGGTGTTGGCGCCTTGGGGGTGCTCAGAGCAGCCCTGGCGTTAATGCCCACTACCCCCATCACAGAGCAGTAATTGAGTGCCTTAGGCAAGATTACAGGTTTGTTTCTTCTGGGAAAGGCATGGTGCCCTCCCCCTGTGTGTGCACTCTCAATTTCACCACTGGGCAACTAAGACCTGCAATGACGGGTGATGCTTTAATGTGCTCTTTTGTAGAGGTCCATTGTTAAACACTGGTCTGGAAATAAAAATTGGGAAAAGAAAGGTAATTCACTGTGCTCGTTCAGCTTAAACAGGCAAAGTTATTGTATGTAGTGAGAATACCATATCCTGGTCGCTGGTGATGTGCTATTTAACTATCAGTCACCCACCTGCACTTTGATGGCTAAGCCTGAGTGAAGAGAGCTTTGATGGAAACGGGTGCAGTTTTGAGAGTATTACACTATTGCTGCCCATCTGCTGGGAGCCAATAAGCATCAAAATAGAGAAAGTGAGAAGAGCTCCTTTTTTTCCTTTTATAAGAACCTTAAAGTAACAAAAGATAAGGTTAAAGACACTGAAAGTGTTCCTGCAAATGTTTCAGCGGTTATTTATAGAAGTGGGAAATGGGAGCACCGCGGGAGCACGGAGGGCAAACACATTGATGGAAGACCTGGGTCCTAGGACCTACCCTGAATCTCCTCGGGACTTTTACTAAAATAAGTACCATAAACTTTAAAAGCAAACCACTTAAATCCCCAGACAGGGAAAAGAGAAATGTTTGGTAAGGAAACTTCACTAGCTGTGACCTTCTGTTGATCACTCAAAGCACACACGCCACAGCAGAAAATAAATGATAGACAGCGCATTGGCAGGTGAGTCCCAGAGGACGGAACAACATAATGCCGTGTAGTTTGTAAAGGCATGGGTATTTATCACCACCGCCCGCATGAAGGACACACACTGTGCAAACTTTTATTAATGTGTTCCATTACTTTGGTGTGCGCGACTTCTTCCCCAACATCCATTATGTAAATCAGCCTGGCATTTGGCACATTGCTTATTAAGGGTTGCAGTCAGCTATGCAAATACTTAATTATTATGGCACGCACCTACACATTAACTTCTTTTATGGATTTTCTCCCATATTAAAATTATTTAAACTTAACCCTCCCTCCACACCACTATGAAGAATCCTGATTTGGTGCTACCTGGGAGATGCAGTCTATGCTTATAAAAATATTGGGGCCATTCTGCTCAAGGGAGGGACCCGTCATGGGTTTCCCAAAGTAAGCAATGAAGAGAGTTGCTGTAAATTATTTATTGAGTATGTTTTTCAGAGTCCAGACAATAAAGCTATTGTTAATCATGTGATTAAAAATCTAATCCCAATTTTTGAGAGTGATATTTTGTTATTCTTTGATAGCAGATAAATAATTGATGACAAATATATTTTAATGTTGTGAAATTATAAGTCATGAAGAGAGTGAAGGCACATTTTAAATATACTTATTCATATGTTCTTTAAAAATAAACTCTAATGTGAAGCAATAATACATAGAAAAAATAAAATATTACATTAGTTTAATTATAATGTTTTTTAATGTGCATTAGCTTATTTGAGTTACCTTTACTTAACCATGTCAAAATTTATGATGTATACTGCCTTATGAACATTACAGGAAGTGTGCTTTTGCATTTAAAATGAATAAAACAAGGAGGAAAATAAGACTGGGAGTATGATAAAGTTAGGGGTGTAATTAGGGCATAGCAGTTTCTAGAAGAAAGTGGGTCATAATTTCACTCTGAGTTTTCTGGAAGCTAACTCAAAGTGGGAAACCCAGTCACTAATATGATCTTCAGTGGCTATAAAATAAAAACAAAAAAATTGGTCAAGGATAACAATTCTTAATTCTCATAGTTGAGATGAAAAGCCTCGATGTTTCTTTAAAACATCACTTTGTTTAGAGAACAACACCTTCGGTACCAGACTTGGAGCAAACAAAAATCAAGTGTGTTGCTCAGCGATGTTTCTCATAGGCTCTGAACGTGGCCTTATTACCTCTACGTGAAGTTCGGTAAATGTTTTTTCATGAGGCTCTAAGTCCTGATGTCCTGAGCCAGCATTTTAGATTCTTTGGGTGTTTATATTAAATTTATAATTATTTTTTGAAATTTACCTTGTGTTAATATCTATGGTTGATACCTGAAAATTAAAGACAGAGAAGAGCGCCTGTACTGACTATTCTACAATTCAGGGAAGATGAGACTTTGAAACTGTAGATAAAAATTTAGGGTGCATTTTAGAAAATGCATACTGCAAGACCTGCTAACACATGGTAGCCAAGTCTTCAAGAGTATATGGTATATAAAAGCTCTCATTCTGTCACTACACAGAGTTTTCACTCATCATATCAGAGATCATATCAATCAGATGTGACTGGGAAAAATATAATATACAATTATTTTCTATCAAAACCACCCAGTGGAAATATAATATAAAAACTCCTAAATAATAACATCAATAAACTCATAAGTGAATGTTTAATCCATATAACACTATAACACCACTACCCCATTTTTAATATAATATAGAATAGCCTGATGAGCTTATATCAATAAATATTCCTAACTCACTCATGTCCATTCCCAAGGCCTTCTGCATTTTCATGTCTAAGGACTAACCCATGTAAATTTTTAGGGTGTTTTTTTTTTCCAGAATATTTCAGTGTTTGTCATTTGGGGATAATTGTCAAAAATTGTGAGGCTTTTCCCCAGATACTTAAGACAAATATGTGAGTTGAAGACATGGTATCTGCATCTTCTGAGATAAATCTCATGCATACAGATATTAAAGTATTGTTACCACACCACCACTCAAAGAATTTAAAAAATGAAAAACAAAAATCAAGTATTATGTGGATAGAGTCACAATTATACCAGTCTCTAAGATTTATCTAGGACTAATGCACTCTGAACTCTGATTTTCTATTCATATATACACAGTTAAAACAATTAAAATCCTAAAACTCTTTTCCAAATTGCATGGTAATAGTATTGATAAATAGGTAAAGCTGTATAGGTAAAAATCAGAAACAGCTCTTGTCAACCTTCGGTAAGTCCACTTCAATTTAAAAAATATACATAGTAATAATAAAAAAGATATCGAAGAATTAAGGAAGGGTCTCAAATTATGAGGTCAAGCATATGTTCTCTCCATCTCGATTCTACCACTAGCTAGCTTTATGATCTCAGACAGTGTATTAACTTCTCTGAAACTCCATGCCCCCTCTGATGAAGCAGCTGTAATAAAGTTGTGAATGTGAGGATTAAATGACATATTGTATACCTGCAATGAATACAACTTTCTTTTGCCTCTGCTTCTAGTCTAATAATGCTGCTTTAAACAGTGTATTCCACTTAACTCATTGTACCACCTGAGTTCCTGCCTCTGCATCCTCGGATGGCTCGTCAGGGTGGATGACACTACTGTGTGCTTTCTCTGGAGTAGAAAGAGACTGTGGTGTCGTGGAAAGAATGAGATCTTTGGAGTTGGGTAGGAATTCTAAGTTTGGCTCTTTTCTTGATCTGCTCGACTTGGGGCCAATTTCAGCTTTAGTGTCTAATCTGTAAAATTCTTACCTCTTGGAATTTTATAGGGAATGAATTAGGTACCACAGTTAATGCCTGCAACATAGAAACACAATGTTATCATTCTGCATCTTCAGTAGAGAGACTCTGTATGCTCCCATCACCAGCTTTCAACAGAAAGTAAACATCTGCCTTTATAAAACTCAGAACTAGGACTGAAATATCAAATTTAAAAATTTCACTCGACATAACTTTAAAAGAAAATCTTCTTATATGGCATTGTTGTCATTTGGAGAAAACACTTTTATGAAGTTGTGAGCATTATTAGATCTTTTAGGGATGAAAGAAATACCCAAAGTAATTAGCAATTTTTATTTCACAACAAATCATAGTTGTCTTCTCACTAAAGTATTGCACTGGGATTCAGTAGACCTGAATTATATTCCCACTTCTGTTATTCTCTAGTTTTATGACATTGGAAAGTCACTTCACCTTTCTGTGTCAGAGAAAACTTATAATTAACTTTCATTGATATATAAGCCACCTCCTGCAACAGCTGGATACTAGAGTTATATTCCCCATCAGAATGTAAAATATTAAACATTTCCTATAAAGTATTTACTATGGATTGAATTTTGTATTTTTTAGAGACTGAAGTTTTATTGATGAAAAATAAACATATGTGTATTTTTTTCTGCATCACCAACTTCTCCTTCTTGGAACATATATCTTCACTGTTTCCTTATTTGGAATGCCCATCTATTTTCCTAAATGCTATTTCATCATCTTCCAATATTACTAAGTAGTCCTCTTTCCCTTGCCTTATATTCCAAAGTTTAATATTTACCCTTTGATTGAAATTTATATTAGAAGTTTAAATGATTCTACAATCACCTAGATTTTCTTTTTTAACTATATTTTATTGATTATGCTATTACAGTTGTCCCAATTTTCCCCATTTGTCCCCCCCAGCATCCCCCACTCCCTCAGGTAATCCCCTCACCTGTGCTTATGTCCATGGGTTACGGTGTAGGTTCTTTGGCTTCTCCATTTCCTGTATTGTACTTTACATCTCCATAGCTTTTTTGTGAACACTTGTTTGTACTTCTTAATCCCCTCACCTTTTCACACATGCCTCCACAGTCCTCTCTCAACTATCAAAATGCTCTCCATATCCTTCATTTTGTCTCTGCTCTTCTTGTTTCCTTAGTTTGTTTTTTAGATTCAATTGTTGATAGATATGTACTTTTGCCATTGTATTGTTCATAGTTGTGATCTTCTTTTCTTAAATATGTTCCCTTGACATTTCATATAATAATGGTTTGGTGATGATGACCTCACTTAGTTTTTTCTAGCCTGGGAAGCTCTTTATCTGCCCTTTGATTCTAAATGATAGCTTTGCTGCTTAAAGCAGTCTTGGCTGTAGGTCCCTGCTTTTCATGACTCTGAATATTTCTTGCCAATCTATTCTAGCCTGCAAAGTTTCTTTTGAGAAATCGGTTGACACTTTTATGGGACCTCCCCTATAGGTAACTAACTTTTTTTTCTTTTGCTATCATTTTGATTTTCTCTTTATCTTTAACCTTTGGGATTTTAATTAGAATGTGTCTTAGAGTGGGCCTCTTTGCAGCCAACTTGTTTGGGACTCTCTGTGCTTCCTGGACTTGCATGTCTATTTCCTTCACCAAAGTAGGGAAGTTTTCCTTCATTATTTTTTCAAATAGATTTCCAAATTCTTGTTCTTTCTCTTCTGCTTCTGGCACTCCTATGTTGGAATGCTTGAAGTTGTCCCAGAGACTCCTTACACTATCCTAGATTTTCTGACTTGCAAGAATATAATTTCTATATTTCCTAGAGTTAATCTTCCATAAGGAATGAAGTTTCTGACAAGAAATACGGCTTTAAATGCCTGCTCTTCTTTGTAAGTTATAACATTCTATATCTGGGTTTTTTTTCATATTTTCTTTAATGTCAAGGAGTTTATGTACCTGCTTCTTTTTTTTATATTTCATTTCTTGCACTTTAATTCTTTTCCTATCTATTTTGAATGAGCATTATAACAGTAGAAAGCCCTGTGAGAAAGTACCAACTTCTTCAAATGGGAATAAAATACCTATCACATAAGATAATTTTTTAATTAAAATAAAATCACAGAATAAAGAAACTGATAACTTGTTGACATATAGAAGGTGAATAATAAAATTTTCAACATCTTACACCATATATTCATCTGATGTCTTTGCCTGAGCTTTTCTACTTAATTCTAAATTCTCTCATAATAACATTTCCTAATTATTGAGGCACACTGAAAATCATAAACATTATAAAACTTTAGGCTAATGTTATAAAATATTTAAACTTCTAATTACCAGTAATGTTTAATTTTATTCTGAAGATTCCCATTATAAATCAACAGTTTATGTTGATTTATTTTTTAATAACTATAACATCTGCTTTCCGGGATTATGTAATTTACTGAATAAGCTAATCATTGGTAAAATTGTGAAAATTTGAGTAATACATTTTGTCAATAAACTTCTTTATGCAAACCTTTTACCAATTCAAGTGCCCTTATGGAATCCCATATCTGTCTCAATAATGTAACCTACTAACCACATCACATCAAGTTCATACTTATATATCTATCAAAATACCCTCTCAAGCTGAGGTTTAGGGCCCTGATTTTATGTCAGTGACTGAGTGATGATAAACATACCTTTAAGAGGCAGTGGTATTGCTGACCGTCTCAAGAGCTAACAAACTACTCTTCTTCAATCAAACCTTTTTGCTAACATACAATCTACAAATGGACCTTTAAAAAGATTTCCATAATTAATCAGCTAAAAAATAGGCTTAAAATGTTTGTATTATATGAGCCCATTTTTGTCAACATTAAAATGTTTGCCTATAAAGAGATCTCCTGAAATCGACATAGTCAAAGACCGTGGCATATATGTCACATGAACAGACTTTATTAGCCAACCTTAATGACATGGGCTTGTTTATCAGCAAAATAGCAAGTTTGGCGAAGAGAATACTGCATTTTTTAAATGAGGCTCACAAGAAGATATCCATGTTTTACTAATATCTATAAAGTACATTGAAAATACAAATTGCTAGGTAAGTAAGATTTTTAGCAGGGACTGGTCACTAACAGAAGCAGAATAACACGTGTGATAGATGAAAGACTTGATACAACCTGTCCATGACTTAATTCCTGCTAACATCTCACCTCCTCTTGAGAATGATAGTGAATTAAAAACAGGGCCAGAGCACTTCATTGGGAGGTCTCTAGCAGCCTCCAATCTCGCCGCCTGCCTCTTTGCATTCTCCATGGTCATCACCTTCAGAACACTGGCACAGGTGCACATTACTTCAGTTTCTAGTTCCATTAAAATAGTATTTTGTCCCATTTTCTCCAAGATGAATTCATAGAAACATTCAAATATACATGATGGTTTTTGCAAAGTGATATTGGAAAGCATGAGCTGAAAGAGCAAAATAAAACCTTCATTCTGAATTTCTCCTCAATTGCTGGGGTAGATCACTCATAGGAATTTCCGCTTTTAAAATAAAGAATTCTGCCATTGTAAATACTGACATGGAAGTCTCTTCTGTCTTTGTTTGGAAAAATATTGATGTATTAATTATATTTAATTATAATAAATATAGCATATTTCCTCTTATTTGTATTTATATCATTTTTGGATAGTGGGGTGAAAGAAATCTTGAATCTGTATTACATCAAAATGTAGAGGGACTCAAGTTTCCTTATTATTCTTCCAGAGCTTAAAAGATGACCTGTTCAGCTGAGAGGTGACCAGTGGACAATGCGCACTCTCCATTTATAATCAGTTTAGCCATTATTACCAGTAGAAATTATGTTTAAATGAACATGGTACTGTACTGTTCACCCTAAGTCATTCTCCCAACAATAGGGAGTACATCTTTAAACTTTGTAACCCTTCTCTGTAGATTTCCCAGAACTACAAAAACAGAAATACCAGCAAGCACTTGACCACCTATGTAGGGTCAGCATTTTCTTTTTTAAGAGTCCAAATAGGCCCTGGATGGTGTAGCTCAGTGGATTGAGTTCAGGCTGTGAACCAAAGGGTTGCAGGTTCGATTCCCTCCTTTTCTCTAAAAATAGAAAAAATAAAATATTTTAAAAAGATAAATGAATAAATAAATAAACTATGTGATAGATATTTCATTCCTATTTGAAAAAAAATGAGCTTCCTATTGTACTATGCTAATTTCCAACTGAATCACCAAACAGTATCAAGAAAGGAAATGTAAAAAAGGAGAAGGTAGCCCTGGCTGGTGTAGCTCAGTGGATTGACCGCGGCCTGGGAACCAGAGGGTCCCAGTTCGATTTCCAGTCAGGGCACATGCCTGGGTTGCAGGCCAGGTCCCCGTGAGGGCCAAGTGAGAGGCAACCCATACATTGCTGTTTCTCTCCCTCTCTGTCTCCCTCCCTTCCCCTCTCTCTAAATATAAATAAATAAAATCTTAAAAAAAAAGCCTTTATTAAAAAAAAAGGAGAAGGTAGATTTCTTGATAAATAAACATCTACTATAGGTAACAATGAATACACTAATGTCATATTTCAAAATTTTAGGTGATAAGTCATCACTTTAAAAAATTGAATAAGTATATCTTAGGGTAAAAGTGTTTGACTCCGATTTCAGCTTGTGGGGTTCTCTCCGACACCACCAAGCAATGCTCTGACACCAGCTGGGTGCCCCACAATTTAACTCCATTAGGACACATACCCAGAGATAGTGTCAGATCCCACAGATTAAGGAATGACTCAGTGTTACAAAACTGTCCCCCAAAAGACACACAAATCAGAGGCCAGTCACCATTCCCAGTTTTATCACCTATGCTTCTGACCAACCAGCTGTAAATGAGAGGCTGTAACGATACCCTCCCTGAGTTCCAATACGTTTCTAGAGTGGCTGACAGAACTGAGAGAAACATTTTGTTACATCACCAGTTTGTTATGAAGGGATATAATTCAATAACAAACAGATGGAAGAGATGCATAAGGCAAGGCACAGGGAAGGGCTTGGAGCTTCCCTACCCTGTCCCGGCATCAGTCTCCCCAAATCTCCATGTGTTCAACAACCTGAAAGCTCTATGAATCCTGTCCCTTTAGGTTTTCATGGCAGCTTCGTTACATAGGCACGATTGATTGAATCAATGAACATTAATGATTGACTTCAATCTCCAGTCCAGTTTGCCCCATGGAGGTCAGGAGGGTGGGACTGAAAGTTTCAACCCCGTTAATCACAGGCTTGGCTCCCCTGGAAACCAGCCCCCATCCTTTGGTAGAGTCCAAAAATCACCTCATTAACATAACAAAAAACAACTTTTCCGCCCCCATCATTTAGAGAATTCCAAAGGCTTTAAGAGTTCCAGGAATAGGACTAAGACTAGATATAAATGTGCTCTAATAACTGCCTCTTAACACAAAAGTCCTCTTTACCAGGCGTTTCCCACCTCACTCCCCTACATTTAAGCTTTTCTTCATAATCAAGCTTCTGGAGCACATTTTATGTACACATAGTCTCCTTCATCTTCTTCCATTTCATTTTCTCATTCTCTCAAAATATTCATCTTTCTTCTCAACGATACTGCAGAAATGTACCCTGGAGAAGGGCAACAGTGATCTTAGCTCTCTCATATCCGTGGTCAATTCTGAGTCTTTTCCTGCGAATTTTCAGTCACACAAAACCGTCAGTGTCTTCTGAGATCCTTTCTCTTCTTGTGTTCCATGACTTTGGAAAGCAACAGGGTCTTTCAGCTTTTCTGCCTGTTTCTTTGCATTCTCTTTTGTCTTACACTTCACTTTCTAATTACTACATGTGACAGCTCTTCACCTGTGGTCATGACCCTTCCTCTCTCTCTATCTCTTCATAGAGGATCCCATCCATAGCTAGGCTTTTACAAACCAGGTTTATGCTAATAATTCCCAATCAACATGAAACTCAGACATGTCTTCTTCATTCCAGACTTGCACACACACCTGTAAACTGTTAGTGCTCTTGGCAGACAGTAGAGTGAAACCAGCTCTCTGTGTGTCTGTCTCACATGCTAAGTTCTTCTTTCCCACACATAAAACAGTTTATCCTTACTCTTTGCATGATTTTCTTTTCCTCATTGTCCAGATATAAACTTAAATGCCATATCCTCTGAGATTTTTTCCTTTGACTTCAGTCTAAATTAGATTGTACCCCATTACTTTTCCCATGGTAACCTCGTCTTTTCTCTGGTAGTTCTTCATCTTCATATATGTCTTCCTACCTGCCAACCTTACCTGATGGTGAGGATCATGTCTGCTTTATTTATTTTTCCTACATAACACAGGGCCTGGCACAGAGTAAGCGTTCAGTATGGATTAATTATACGGATGAATAAATATATTTTGGATACTTTTTCCCAGGGAAGAGAGAAAAAAATTGAGCCTAGTTTCTGTGGCTCTTTTATTAACTAATAATGTTAATCTGGGCAAATCATGCCATCTAACTTTTGGGATTTTTTTTAAATATCTAGAACTTAATGATCAATTTGGATCATTTCAAGCCTTAAGAGTTTTATATTTCTGGTAAGAGAAAACAATATGATAACTTAGAACTACAGTACTGAAGGAAAAAAATCTGCAGATTTTGAAACTTGAATCCTTGGTTTGACAAAAAAAAAAAAATCAAAACCAGAGATTTTTAAGGGCATGTGGAAAGTTTTTAGAAAGAAACCCAATTGTTTCTAGATTTAAGTACACTGGTTCATTGCACAAGTCTTGTGGGTGTGGAAGTAGAGAGTTTTCATCCTGATATGTAAGAAAAAAAATGAAATATGCATGAGTGTGTTTGAGTGTGTTTGTGCCAGAAGTATACATAAATAAACCAGAACACTTCTATACCTTTGGAGTCTAATAAATAAGTAGTTGTTGGCTTACAACTTCATAGCCAGTCAGAAGCCTCGAAACCTACGGGAAATGAAAAGGCTGCCAGAGAAGCTGACCAATGAGTTCATTGTTTTTGCCTGAACTGCTAGCACTCTTCTTTTCAGAGTTGACTTTTTCACTGGGCCAATGTATCAAGTCATCAGCTCTTTCAACTTAGACTTGGTGAATCAGCCAGAGAAAAAGAAAGAATCCGTACAACGGAAGCTATTAGGACTGCCCTTGCAAAACATTTTTTAGGAGTTGGCCTTGCCTGCTTTTTTAGGGGGTAGTGGGGGCAGCCTGGAGTTGTTCTGGACTCAGACTTTAGCAGCTGACTTTTCAAGTTTTGTTTTTAATTTTATTACTCAATTCTTTGAATAAAAATAATAGTTTACAATTGAATGGGTTATTAATTTTTTCCCAAAATAAAGACATCCATTTTATATCTCCACAAAATTAAACAGATGCAGGGCAGGTCATAAGTTTTAATTATGTTATTTATTAAGAATTTGTAGATGATTATTGTAAGTGATACTTAAAGGCATTCACCCTTATAATACATAGTGTTTTCCCTGTGAGGAATTTCATATGTGAGTAACTAGCTGGTGTCAGTAGTACTTTATTTAAAGAATCTGTTTTTAGAAACTATCTTATAACTGATTTATTTTTCTTTCACTTATTGTTTGTGCGTTTAATATCTAGCCAAAAGTTTAGGACATAATAATGCTCATTTTATTTCGTTCCTCTCTTTTTCATTTGTTTAATTTGAAAATAAATTTATCTTACCTAGCTGTATATATGTTTAATAAATATTCAACCAGTTTCAGAATAAATTTGGTTAGAAATGAATTTAAATATGTACTTTAATTTAGGATGTGTTAACAAAATAATAAAATTAAATAAAATACATAATAATGTAAAGTAAGCAGACAAAAATGTTTTCTGGAATCAGTGGATTTTGACGTGTCTGAGGAACTCATAATGGTAAGGGTATGGAAAGACCTGCATAGGTTGGTGCAGCTCAGGTGTGCATCATCCTATAAACCAAAAGGTCATGGGTTCAATTCTTAGTCAGGGCACATGCCTGAGTTGCAGATTCCATCCCTGGTTGGGATGCATGCTGGAGGCAACTGATCGATGTTTCTTTCTCAACTAATGTTTCTCTCCCTCTCTTTATCCCCCTTTTCCTCTCTCTGGAGTCAATAAAATATTAATAAATAAGTAAATAAAAATTTTTAAAAAGAGTATGGAAATACCCATTAAAAAAACAACAGCAACAAAGCAATAAATAACAGGAGTAAAGATAGACAAAATCTGGTCAGAAGACAGCAAGCAGTGTGATGGGGTTCAAAGGTAAGGTTCTAAATGAGCAGAGAATATCCAAAGCATAGTGAATATTTGGCAAAGAAGCCAAGAAGGACAACTGGGAATTAGTTAAGGCAAGATAAAATGAATATGAAAATAGCATATCTCTCAGGACAAAGGCAAGTTCAAAGCTAATGAGTTCAGGTTAGATACTACTGAGGAAGTAAGGTTTGGATTCATTTGGGCCAATGTAAATCCTTAAGGAGTCAGCTAAGAAAGAAGGTTGCAAATCCAGGGTTTTGAATTGGTGTCCAGAGTAGAGACAGGACATGAATACAAAGTCAGTGTTATGTCAGGGTGAGCATCTAATAACTGAAACTGGGCATTAAAATTCAAGTAATAAATGGAATTCAGGACAACACAACAGCAAAAAATGAACAAAACCTCAACAGCTGATAGAGATGTGTATGAGCTCATTAGAGGATAAATGAAATGGCTTTCTAACCTGAAGACTTAACTTGTATAGTCTGTATTATGTTTCTGGGCAGGTGTCACAAGCCTTAGTATAGATGGGAATCCATGTTCCCTGTGAGCTCTCATAAGCAGAGACCATGCAGATTCAAAAGTGAATCAGATCAGGACTGAGCCGAGAATAAAATTTAGTCCACAAGATAGGGTTGGCTTTTCTTTTTACTATCGAGCAAAGATAATTATGATAATATTTTCCCCAATCTCATCCTTTGTAATCTCATCCTTTGATTATCGCTGTATAAAAAGCATGAGTCTCTTGTCATTCTCTCTCCTAAATATCTGTCAGACTAATGTTTCCAAAGCGCCATTTCTTTCATTAGTTTTCTCATTTTCAAGAATGAATTTAGTATTCTCTATTTTTCTGGGGGGGGGGGGAAGTCCTTGAATGGTTCTGCTTCATTCAAGGACTATGCACCAGCGCTGTACTTTGCTCCCAAGGAGGGAGATGGCTCTGATGCTCACCCTCCAAACACTCTCTTCCCCTTCCCCACCTTCAAAGCCCTATGAATGCATTGTCACTGTCACTGCTTTTCGTTTGTGGTTATATGAATTTAATCATTATTTAACTTTTTCACCTGGTTATATTTTATTTATCTGACATGATTTTAAGTATTTAAAGAAGAGTTTTCAGTTCAGAGTATACTCAATAGAAGTTCAGCAAATACCTAGTGACTTGGACATTTTCAGTTAACCAACAGGACTTGATTAATTAGCATGTTTTATTACTCTGCATTTTATACAACTTTCCTCTCAATAGTATATATAACTAATGACTCTTGGGTCTACCAATTTTTCTAAAATCCTAAAACATTTTTGCTGTTGTGTTCTCTCTCAGTTTAGTTTTTTTTGCCAACCTCTTCAGCTTCCACTTGGATGAAAATGTTATGCTTATTTATAAAATTAGGTATAAGACAATGTTTGAATCAGAAGTCAGTTTTGAACATTTTGAAACAACAAGAGTGATGGTGATACCATGGGAGAGACTTTCTTAGGGCGTAACAAGGAGTAAACTTATGTCCTGAGACACTCTGAAGATTCTTTCTCACTTTGCCCTCCCATCACATGGCTAATGTGAAACTCATGGCTATGAAGTAAGAGATGGTTCCATTAACTGATTCCCAGGCTTGTATTACACAGATCTATCAGCACCCAGGTGTTCACAGGTGAAGTAAAACCAAGGTACTAATGAGGAATATGTCAACATCCTTGGACAGCTCTATTGGTATTAGTATTATAAATTCTGCTGATTTTAACCTCCAACTGACCCATCTCTCTTCTTTAAGACCCATTTACTGGCAAATTGTAAATGTCAAACTCTCCAGGTGACGAATAACAAAGAAAAATATAAAACCAAGAGTAACTACACGCTGCAGCATAGAATATGTGCATTTTTTTTTCCTTTTATTTCTGTGCCCAGAGAGAAATCTCAGTAATACACTGTTGGATTTTTAAAAACCTCTTATTTATAACACAAATGATAATACTATAAAAGCTATAGGAAGACTTGGTCTCCAATGAACTTACTACACTAAAAAAAATTGCAGTTTTTATATCATTGTACACAGTCAATGGGCCCAGTAGCTGTTCAGTGACACAAGACACCGTAGATCATTCTAGCGGTGACTACCAAAATACACAGCTACTTTTATTACCTTCGTTCCTTCCTAAAAACTTTATATAGCATATAGCCCTTCACATAAAGGCAATGCAGTAGAGAAAATAAGCAACTACCACACAGGAATTTACTTTCAAAAAGAATACACACATACCAAATGTATATTCTTATTTTTGTCTTAAAGGGAGAAGGATTAATGTGGTCTGTTTATCTATTTTTTTAGTGAGATAAATACAAATTTTGGCCTTTAATTTTATACATATATATGCAATTATATATAATGTATAATTTTATATATTTATATAATTTATATCTAACACATCTTTATATATAATTTATAATTACACAAATTATATATTTATATTCATTTATATGTAAATTTGCATATGTATATATTTATGTATGAATATATGCATATACTAAAATAAAAATTTATATATTTATGTTTATGTATATTTGTATATATTTATGTGTTTTTATATATAAGACTGAGATAATGGTAAATTAAACTTTAGCCACCTTAATAAGTCTGCACCCCAAATGTCAGGTGTTCCCCTATGTCTCTATCAGGCTTATCCAAATCATGGTGCAGACATCAATCTCATTGTTTCATTGTTCAATTCTATCACAGCCACTTTTTGTAGGATTTTTAGTTTAGTTTTATTAAAGATTACTTCCTCTTTAGATTCTCTGTTCTCTTTGCTCTGCTTCTTCTATGTAGCCAAGCTTAGCTCCTCTCCGCTGACCCTTGCTCTGAGCTGCAGTAGCCTCCACCAGCTCCCTCTTTTTCTCATTGAAAAGAGCACAGCTCTCTTCCTTAAAAACCCAGAGCATCAGACCCATATCCAGAACAGAACGACTCATTTCTGCCCAGAGTGCCTCTCTGAGCAGATATGACTCTCAGGCCACAAAATCAGTGGTGCAAACATCGCTGCTTCTCTTTGCGCCTATGAACCACTGTGATTTCACATGTGTGTCCTGTTCTCCCAGGAGGGAGAATATATGACTCCATCATTGCAGAAGTTTTCCTTTTGTCTGTATTACACCACGCATAAAAGTTTTACAACACATTAGTGAGGCATTTCTACGTATCACTGAAATGACCCTCAGCCTTTTCTTAACGACTGTTTGTGTCTGGGGCTGCCCTGGCATGGGAGTAAAATAAATCTTGTGAAGGGCATGACAGCCCTGTCTGCCTCAATGCACCAGGTGTCCATTCCTGGCTCTTAATTTTCCACATCCTTGGTGCTCCCACATGAAAGTTTAGCTCAAGTCATGTTACTCAGGGAAACTGAGGTCTCTCTATACTTCTCCAATGTAGGATAGTCTATTTCAGTTTGGGAAGAAATTTAACTCAACCACCAACCCTTTTTCAATTCTTCCACTGACTAGATTTCTACTAGACATCCTCTACTCCCATTTGGGAAAAAATAAATGCCCTTAGAATTTTGGAAAATCCAAGCCAGTAAAATTTACAGATTATCTTGGCTTTTTGCCCCAACATATAACTGAGAGAGTTAAGTGAAAAATGTCACCTACTTCTGTGGAAAACAAAAAAGGAAGAAAAATTAAAACATAAATTAATATTTCAAAGTGATATGTATTCAGAAAGAATATTTTTAATAAAATGCATGTCTCCCTCCCTCTGTCTCTTTCTTTCTTTCTCCAAACACAAAGAAATTCTGGTACTCTGAATAATATTTTCTCTGTCATCATAAGTTTATTAAAATTAGACACTGTTATGTTCCAACAACACTAATTAATCATAACTGCAACATGGCATTTTTAATTTCAGGCATATAGTGATAGCCTCTAATGAATTGGTTCTTTAAGAGTAAAAATTATATTATTTCATCTTTAAATATAAGCATTAGTTTGGGTTCTGCCATATATAGACATTTAATAATAAATTGGTGGATATGTGAATATGCACATACTCATACACACAATTATCAGAAATCGATAAAGTACCTACCATTTAGTAGATTATTTTTTCTTCTCTCTACACTACCTTTAACTACGTATGAAGTGTGCAAAATTATTGCCTGGTAAGTGGTGGTAAATGTTCAAAGTTTAATAGGTCCAGTATTTTAAGGTATTGTTTAAGGCACTGTTAGAAATGCACTGACATTTGACTACAATATTTGTTCAAAATCTGTTGTTTAGGGTAGTTTCAATCTTGGCTTTTAAAAGATTACATAGCCAAAGTCATATTAAACATGAAACTTTTGCAAGAGCTAATAGAACAAGGTATGTATTATCTGATCGTTTGTTTTCAATTATAGGTTTGACTTGGCATGAAAAATCTTAAGTGTTTAATACATTGGAATTATCAGTCAACTGCAGTAATAATTACATAGAAATTTATGAGATGGGATCATATATGCATGTCCTTCATCAGATGGTTGGTCAAACAAACTGCAGCAGTACATTCATTCCCAGAAAATACTACTCAGCGGTTAAAAGAAGTACGTATTCATATACGCAACGATTTTGACGGATCTTCAGAGAACTATGCTGAGTGAAAAAGCCAACCCCAAATAGTGACAAATGGGATGATTCCATGTACGTAACATATTCAAATGACAAAATTTCAGAAAGAAATGGAAAACAAATCGGTGGTTGACAGGTGTTAGGGACAGCAAGGGTGGATGACAGCAGAGAGGTTGTAAAGTCACAGCACTTTACAGCATCTTTACAGGAATGGAACTCCTCAGTATCCTGATGCAGTGGCAGATACAGGACCCTGTGCAAGATAAAATTGTGCAGGGCTAAATGTACACACACAAATGCACACAAATGTATGCAAGTAAAACTGAGGAACTCTCAAAAAGATTGATGAATTGTATTAATGACAACAACTTGTTGTGATGTTGTAAAATAATTTTACAAAATGTACCATTGGGAGACATGGGTTAAAAGTATACGAGAGCCCTCTGTGTTATTCTCTACAACTGCATGATATATATAATTATATCAATAAAGGCTCAATAAAAATACAACTCTTAAAAATTAGTATTATTGCAAGAGTAAAATGCAATAAAAAATGATGATTGCAAGAGCTACTTTACATATAAAATCTATTAGTAATTACTTTAAAATAGTTAAATAGAGAAATCGATTGATAATACAATTATTAAGAGTTTGCGTGCAAAATAATATAAGCATAATACCTTAGTAATTCAACAATTATTTGTTGAAAACAATAAAACATAAAACAAGAGATAGGTAATGCAAGTTTTTGCAGAATTGTTTATTCTACTCTTATACCATAATAATAAGTAAAACAGTCTATAAGAACTGATTAGTTATTTAGTTAAATTTAGTCCATGAGTTAAGGGAAGAGGGGGAGAAGGAAAAATAACTCCATAATTGTGTATGGCAATATTCATGAGCAACTTTTTTCAACCTAGACATAATAAAGAATATAAATCATATAGAAAAGAAGATGAAAAAGTTTGAAGAAAATAGGTTATCCCCAAAATAGCATGTTTTGCAACTGGTATCACTTGAAAGAGAACCTGTATTTAATAAAAAATATGTATTAAAGTGATCCAAAATAAGTGTATCAGTTGAAAGTGCTGAGAAATCCATGTTCCCTCTCTGTAACATCAGATTTAAAATTTGAGTACTGAAAGTTTAAAAATAAACCTGTAATGAAAATTTAATGTTTTTAATTAAAATCATTAAATTGTTTTTTCAACCCAAAGTTTTTTTAGATGCAGGTATTTGGGAATTTGGAAGGCAAATATTTGAGTTACCCTATGAAGACCAGTAGATTTTGATTACTAACTCTGATTAGTTCATAGATGACTAAAATCCCATAGCAGTGATTTATCAGTACCTGTCACATGCAAGCCATGCTGGACAGCAATGCTTCTCCATCTATACTGTGCATGCAAATCACAGGGAAATGTTATTTATATGCAGGTTTTGATTTGTGTCTGAAGTGGACAAGGGATTTCTTTCACTTCTAATAAGCTTCCTGGAGATACTGGGTGTACATGTCTGGGCACACACTTTCAGTAGCAATGTTGTAGGACATACAAGTTTTAAGCATATATTTTTCCATTAAGAATCCTCTAGGTATACATGGGAAACATGACATTAAAACATGCACAAACTTTTTTTTATTAGAGCTGAATGTCTTAGTAACTTAATCTGTATAAAAAATATTGGGGGAGGGGATAA
Source organism: Micronycteris hirsuta (assembly GCA_004026765.1). Taxonomy (NCBI): domain Eukaryota; kingdom Metazoa; phylum Chordata; class Mammalia; order Chiroptera; family Phyllostomidae; genus Micronycteris; species Micronycteris hirsuta. The sequence goes on along the minus strand of PVJI01007705.1, from coordinate 57,204 downwards.
AGTGAATTAGGTTTCTGGGTCCTATTGCCCCAGATTTCCTTTATGGGTACTTTTCTTTTGTGTTGTTCCTCCAGGGTTTATGCCAATTAAAGCCAAAGGAAATAAAGTTAACATGGTTACAGATTAATGAATGTTGCAACTTTAAGAAAAGGACAAGGAACCAGAGACACCAAAAAAGTGAATCTTAATTATGCCAACCATTGAGAAGCTTAGGAAAATGTGGGGACAGTATCCAAGAAAGAGTATCTGAGAGACAAACTATTCAGGGGAGAAAGATACCCTTGAAGACATGCATGCAAGAAAAAGCTACACTAACAATTGAGAGGAACAATAAATATAAGAAGAAACCTACTTGGCTAAATTGAAAGTTGGTGCTACAAAAGCCTGAAACTTAAATAGGTAACTAGGTCAGGTTATTAGGAATAAATACAAGAAAGGCCTATTACTTTGATTTTAAAAAATGGACAAGCAAGAACAAAAGTAAATTTAAGTGTAACTTACAAAAATAAAGAGCAAGAAAACAAGATCAGTGGAGAGAAAGCTAATAACAGAACTAAGAAAAGTAAAAGATGGAAAATTCCATCTACAGAAAAATAAAGCAGCTGTCTTTTTATAAGCAAGTAAAAAAATTTAGAAGACATAGGTCTTAGATTTTGTCAGCATACTTTCTGAACATTAAAATCTTTCGTTGAATACATTGTGTGTTGATTTTCCAGTAAATAATTTTTAAAGTATCAAATTCTTTTTTCTTTTTTATTGTTTTTCAATTATGTTGTCACACTTTTTCCCCAATTCAAGACTAAAATTAAAAAAAATAAAATGCTTACACTGAAGAATAATTTTGGATTGCATTAAATGAGAAAAGAGTTTGAAACTTTCATCAAGGGTTAAAACTGAGAAAGGATCCTCAAATCTAAAATGTAGGTAGAAAGAAATATATGTACTTGCAAGAAATGTTTATATGACATCTTCCTGGGAAGAAAACACATACGTTATTTTATTTTATTTTATTTTATTTTATTTTATTTTATTTTACTTTTTAATACTTTTTATTTTTATGATTGTTCAAGTACAGTTTTCTGCCTTTTCCCCTCCCCCCTCCCCACTACCCCAGCCTTCCCCACCTCACTTCCCTGTTTCCACCCCCCTTGTTATTGTCCATGTGTCCTTTATAGCTGTTCCTGTAAACCCTTCACCCTTAACCCTCCCCTCTCCCTTCTGGTTACTGTCAGTTTGTTCTTAATTTCAATGTCTCTGGTTATATTTTGCTTGCTTGTTTGTTTTGTTGATTAAGTTCCAGTTAAAGGTGAGATCATATGGTATTTGTCTTTCACCGCTGGGCTTATTTCACTTAGCATAAGGCACTCCAGTTCCATCCATGCTGTTGCAAAGGGTAGGAGCTCCTTCTTTCTTTCTGCTGTGTAGAATTTCATTGTATAAGTGTACACCAATCCAAAAGAACCTATGAGCCCCAATGTTCATAGCAGCACAATTTACAACAGCCAAGTACTGGAAGCAACCTAAGTGCCCATCAGTAAATGAATGGATCAAAAAGAAAACACATATATTAAATTAACCAGACCTCCATAATTGTAATGAATTTATCCTTACCTTGGCAAGCAGATAGTATGATTAAATAATAGAAAAATGGGTGCATATTTACATAAAAGCAAAAAAAATGGTATAGGGACTTAAGAAATGGTTTCCCTAACAACCATAATTATAAAGAAATATTGAATCTGAGACATTTGTGTAGGTCATAAGATGACAACTCTAGAGAGAGTGATTTCAGAAAAAAATAGTGTGTAATGAATCCAACAATATGACCATAAGTGGCACATATTTGACAAATTTCCAGAATTTCCAATAGGTGCAAATGTATAGACTGAGATAGGTAAATAGTAGGTAGATAATTGGGTAGCTAGATGACAAATGATACACGCAATAGATAGATGATAGAAGGAGGGATGCCACCTGAGAAAACTGCACCATACCAATGCAGAAGCCCGTTTGTATCGTACAACTGTGTACAGGAGGTTCTGTTGGAGCCCCATCCACACTTTCTTGACACTCACTAGTCTAGCCTTCATCAGTGTCATTCAACTGCCAGTACCCCTGACTCTCCACGAGAAGACTTTCTCTAGGACCACAAACGTGGGGTAGGATGGTAGTGTCAGACAGATCATTTTCTTCAGGTTAGTCATCTGCCAATTACAGATAAATATTGGGAGGAGAGACTTCCTAGCTTCCTGGTCTCTCAGATGGAAAAACTTTTAGATAAATTATACAGTTCTTCAAATTTCCTCAGCGGAACTGAGCTTTAGTTTCACACAAAGGTAACCACACCTTCTTCCCTGTCTCACACAGTGGGTTTTCCAACCAGTGAACCCTGGGGCCACCTCTTAGAGTGATTCCTTTGTACTTTAGTTCTCATCCTGGTGTCTCTGGAGGAACAGAACTTACGGCAGTGTCAGCTCGTGTCCGAACTTTCCTCAGCACCGATGTTACCTGTTTTCTTTTTAATTGTCGGCAATTTGATAGCAAAATATTACATATCGTGGGTATATAATTGGCATTTTAAAAAATTACTAGTAAATTCCATTTGTTTTCTTGCTTATTGTTCATTTCAAATGTCTTTCTTGAACTGCATTAGTTCATTCTACTTTTTTAGTGAAAACAGTTATTTATTCATATTGACTCGAATGATCACAATATATTAAGGAAATAAATCCTTTGATTACAATATATATTTCACAGTGCTTTCTCGCCTGTGCTTGAGATACATTTACGTGTCATGCATTTGTCATTCCAGATTATATAGTCAAAGCAATCAAATGTTTAATTTATGTTTAAACGTTTAATAAATGTTTAAAACTGTTTTTTGTCACCAACCAAGAAAGACCTTGGTGATCCATGATTTGTATGAGAGGGGGAAACTAATAATGGTTTAGTACAACACTTAACAGTAACAGGCATTTATGTATTCATAGCAATATGAATCAAAATAATAGATTTCAATCTAACCAAAATTACTATAAAACTTTGTTAGGATGATAGTGGATGGAAAGAGTGCAAATGTGTGAGAAAGGAGTAGGAAAAAGAGATATCTTTTCACCCTACTAAGAGTTCAAAAAAGTATACTTAAAACTGAAAAAATCATGATACTCCATAGAGGTATAGAGATAAATATTAAGTAATCAGATAATATAACTCAAATTGGTTGTCTCTGCTATTTTGTTTTACTTTGTTGGCAGACCTACTGAGTTTTGTAAACTATGTACAAACCCAGTGGTGATTAAAATAAGTTCCAAAAACAAAAAAAAAGAGCATTTGAATTATATGTATTTAATTCATAAATAGCTACTGTACTGTATTTCTTTGATACCTAAAGTATATTTGACTTAGTTTTCTTTGCAAATACTTAAAATTTTTATCTCCTTACTTGGGCTAGCTATATTTTAATTCATTTTGTCCAATGGCCTATGTCCAGAAATTATAAAAACTGACAATCTTATTTTCTGCTTTAAAAGAAAATGTTTTTATTGTTTCCCTATTAAACATAGTACTTCCCTTTAGGGAAAAAATATTCTTGCCCTATGTCATTAATGATTTGGTCTGTACAGGTTTTGAATATTATCACATGTCTTGCTGGCCAAAATTTGATCATGCGGTTTATCTCATTTAATGTATTAATGTAGTAAATTACAATAACTTATACACTAATATTAAGGCACAATATAATTCTCAGGAATATCAGGATGGGGTGGGATCAGGTGAGGTTGATTTGGATATACTGCTGGAACTTCATATTTTGTTTATAATTAAATATTTTATGCTATTTTTATACTATTTAGATCTCAAAGTTACATAATCCTTCTAAAATAAATAGAATGGGCTACTTCTCCTGTGTGACAGACAACTGTGTCTTCCTGTGCAGTGCCAGCTACAATCTTTAGACAAGATGGTGAAGGTCAAAGTGAATGGATTTGGCCATATTGGGCACCTGGTCATCAGGGCTGCTTTTAACTCTGGCAAAATGGATATTGTCACCATCATTAACCTCAACTACATGGCCCACATGTTCCAGTGTGATTCTGCTCATGGCAAGTTGAAAGGCGCAGTCAAGCTTGAGAACGTAAAACTTGTCATCAATGGAAAGTCCATCTCCATTTTCCAGGAGCGAGACCCCACCGACATCAAATGGGGTGATGCTGGTGCTGAATAGGTTGTGGAGAACACAGATGTCTTCACTAGCTTGAAGAAGGTTGGGGTTCATGAGAAGGGTGGAGACAAGGGAGTCACCATCTCTTCCCCTTCTGTGGATGCCCCCATGTTTGTGATGGGTGTGAACCATGACAAGTATGACAACTCCCTGAAGATTGTCAGCAATGCCTCCTTCACCACCAACTGGACAGGGTCATCTGCGACAACTTTGGCATCATAGAGGGACTTATGACCACAGTCCATGCCATCACTGCCACCCAGAAGACTGTGGGTGGCCCCTCTGGGAAGCTTTGGCATGATGGGCAAGGGGCTACCCAGAACATCATCTCTGCTTCCATTGCTGCTGCCAAGAATGTGGGCAAGGTCATCCCTGAGTTGAATGGGACCCTCACTGGCATGACCTTCCATGTCCCAATCCCTAATGTGTCAGTTGAGAATCTGAACTGCCTCCTGGACAAAGTTGCCAAATACAATGACATTGAGAAGGCAGTAGAGCAGGAATCGGGGGGCCCCCTCAAGGGCATCCTGGGCTATACTGAGAACTAGGTTGTTTCCTGCAACTTTAACAGTGACACTCACTCCTCTACTTTTGACGCTGGAGCTGACATTGTCCTCAATTACCACTTTGTCAAGTTTACTTCCTGGTATGACAACGAATTTGGCTACAGCGACAGGGTGGTGGAACTTACGGCCCACATAGCCTCCCAGGAGTAAGAGCCCCCTGGACCACCGACCCTGGGGAGAAGAAAGGCCCTCAGCTGCTGGGGAGTCCCTGCCCCAAATCAATCCCCAAACACTGAGAATTTCCTGACTTCAATTTTCCATCACAGACCCCCTGAAGAAGAGGAGGGACTTAGGGAGCCCTACCTTGTCATGCACTATCAATAAAGTTCACTGTACCCAGCCAAAAGAATAAAAATAGAAAATAAAATAAGTGATATGTTTTCTTTCACTTTCTATACTTTAAAATTGCTTAAACGGCAGCAAATTTATTTGTTAAATATTTAAAAACTAACTGAACCTAAAAATTTTAATTTGCTTCACTTTTTTGTTTAGCATATTAACAAGGAATAATAGTTCCATTTAATGAGTTTTTTTCCTCATCAATTTTTCTAGAAAATGATACAATTTATACAAACTTTTGTTTCTGGTGGCATAGTTATAAAAATCACTTTACTTGTTTTTATTCTTTCTCTTTTAGTGATTGTGTAATTTTTTTTTTTTTTTTGCTAATTACAAATGTGTGTATTTTCTCTTCTTTTCCTTACTTGATTAGTCCAAGGAGTAGTTTATCTCTTTCATTGTTTTTAAAGAATTAGTTTTTACATGCATGCTTTTTTCATTTATTTTTTTAATTTCTAATGTTACATTAATGTCCCCTCTGTCCATAACATTTAGTTTTTCCAATTTTATGAGTTTGTTCTAATAATTTTTATAAAGGCACTAACACTGTGATTTTTCATATAATAACATTTATCATCTTTATTACAATTATTTTCTAGGTTAAGTATTAACTCTTAGACTTTCTCATTTGTGGTTAATATTATTTGCTTCATCTATGGTTCACTGGATTGTATCTCGCTGTTTTTGCTTGGTTTGTTCTGAAGCACGGTGAGGCTCACAGATTGATAATGCGCAGCTCCAGGTGTACAACACCATCCATACACACAACAACGTGGACTGCTGAGGAAAGCTCCTGAGCTCTTCTCATCTCGCTGTTTTCTCAATCCCAGTTTCATTTAGTCCATGTTCCATTTAATTTCCTTGCAAGTGCAACTTTTTTGAGAATAATACCTTCAACTGCTTTCTAGAAGCAATCTTCTGAAAGATACTCTTTTGTAGAATATGTTCTATTTCTTATACTTGCTCTAAATTTTGTATTGGTGCCCACATATGTTTTTTTTTCTTATTGTTTATCTTTAAACATGGAAAGTCCTATCCCCAGCGGGCCATTCCACCAAAAACTATGAGTAGAATATGCTTGAATCTTCCCTTGGCACTTTGTTCCAGGAAACGCTATTCTTGTTCTCGCACTTTCTTATGCATACTCTCAACACAAGCCATACAAAAAGTAAACCGCTGAACCCTGCCTCCACCTGGTTCAGCCAAGCCAACCTTAATTAATACCACAGACTGACACTTCTAGTCACTCCATCAAGTGAGATTCATATGTTAGAAGTTACTGTTTGTGTGGCTCTATCTCTGAGACCTACCTACATCACTGTTCACACCAAGTCTTATCCTTAACGTCTGCTCACCAGGACTGCTCTGCCCCCACAGCCCTCCAGATCCATCTCATGCAGTAGGGCAAATCAACTCGAGGAAGTAACAGGAGGGCCATTTATTTCTAGGGCTCAAGCTTAGTCTTCAACTCAAGGGAAAAAATAACACTAAGTTCCAGCCTATATTGCTGATTTATCAACTGACTCAGAATCTACAAGGTTGTTAATCAGGTTTCCTTGAAACCTTGAAACTCTTGGTAATATAGATGGTCTGTTCTCCTTATTTGACTAAAAGAGATAGAAAAGTAGCTAGGGACACAGGAGGCCACATTATGGAAGCAAATATGTATTCTCAATGAATTATGAAAACTCCAGAATTTTAGGGAATTTAATTTTAGTTAAGAATATATCATCTTCCATGAAGAAGGAGGTATGTGTGTGAGGTGTCTCATGGGATATAGTTGTTCTCCCGCGCTTTGGTCAGCCATACTCTGACAATTGAACTTACAGACTGTAGGCTATTGAAGAAATACGAAGGTAGCCTCAGGGAGGCTTAAGTATACCACTCAGTCTCAAAACACTGGCTACAAAGCCCTGAGACACTGATAATAATACACTTCCTCTTAAGATAAGATTGTAAGTTATAATTATATAAACTACATATGTTAAGAAGGATAATACATATGAACTGGTAAACTATACAGATGACAAAAGAAAATAGCATAAGATGATTGAAGCTAGTAAAATTAATCAGGAAAATAATTTTGACAGAGACAATTTTGGCATAGGAATAGTAGGAGAGCAAATAGAACTGCTGGGATGATGGACTAGAAATTATGATTAAAAGAAAAGGTCTGAGAAAGAATAACACTCAATTCTTTTTGGGAGAATAATAGATGTTAAAATACAAGGAGCTTATATTAAGCTTAAATGTTTCTTGAATTGAAGATCCGTCTTAATCTCCTCTATCTCCAGAGACTGAGGGAAAGAAGTTAATGACTAAGGTAAATTTAGAACCAAAATTAGTAAAGTGGTATATGTTATATACTTGAACATATATTATGTTTTGTAAGGTGCTAAATAGAGATCTAAAAACCCACTTTCAAAAGGAGACACCTGTCCTCCAAGAACTGGATTTTCCAATGAGAATGCATTAATGTCTAAGCAAACATATCAGAAGCAGGCATCCAGAGACTTCTCTACTCTAAACGCTGATAAATAACATTTCTCAAGGAACCATGAAGCATTGATATCATCAACAAGAATAGAGCCAGTTCTGAGAAATCCACTGAGCATCTCGCCATTTCTTCCCTTCCATCTAACGATTTCGGATTGGTTCCCAGCTTCTCTCATCGCCAGAAAGTAGTTCCAGTGTCTTTGTTATGATTACATTGCTTTTACTGTTTTTGACAAAACTAGTAATTCCTTAGAATCAAAGGAAGTGTACTAAACAGTTCTCAGGGGACCTTTAATTCTAGCACCATTCTGTAAATTATGTCAAATCTGTTCTCTACACATTGAGGGCTCTAGGTTTAATGCAGATATGGATAACCATTACTTTTTTAAGTCTCAATAGTAATGCGGCCAAAATCAGAAAAAAAACGTTCAAAATGGAACTAGAGTTTCTAAATCTCCTAGAAGATAACTATGTCTCCCTCATTTTTTAATCAGTTGCTAAAACTAACATGTCAAAGATTCATTGTATTTTTTTTTTTACTTTTAAACATTTAATTTTCTTCTTTGGTTAAATCTAAATAAATACTTCTTGATTATAAGGACAGCTAGATATTTGAACAGGTGGTTGCAGAAGATTATGGAACAGCTTCTCAGGAAAACATTCCTAAGTCATACACAGCCATCTGTCAGATAAATTGTTTAAAAAATCTTATGTGTAGGAAAAATTTTGAAATGGGCTCTTAATGGCCCACGTATTGACATTTTCAAAAATAAAACCATGGGTCAGGTAAAAATAGGGAAGTGTTAAATAGCTCATGACACTTTTTAATAAGAAAAAATTGTTGTAAATCAGAATTGTCCAAAGCGAGCTCCATGAATTCTAAAATTAGAATCCTAATACATGTTGTTAATTAAAAGGGAACTTTGGAAAATACAATTGAGAAATTCTTGGGTAAACAAAGTTAGTTTTATTTGTTTTATGTTAGAAATCCTCAGAGACTTTAGGAATTCTATATATGTATTTATATGTATACATATATGTATTTTAAGAATATATTCATATTTATATATAGTCATGATATATTTACACATATGTGTGTGTGTCTATATATATATATATATATATATATATATATATATATATATATATATATAGTGACTGCTAAGTAAGAAGTGAATTCTGAAAAAAACTTACCACAAAGATAAAGAATTTTCAACTGGACAGGTAAAAAACTGAAACCAGAATTCAGAATAAGAAACATCAGCTTCAGACCATTTCCAAAATCTTCTCTAGATTTAGCAATTAGGAAAGATGGGACAGAGATCTGCACTCTTGTCTCAGTCTTCTGTGAGATACGGAGTTCCTCTGAGGTTCTGACCCTTCCTGCTCCACCCTGCCACCATATCATTTTAGGAAGAAAAGGTTTGAATAGAAATTACCAAAAGAAAGCAAGTATGTGAGTTCTGGATGTTGTAGGCCCCACCTATACTGAACCATGGACCAGGGACAGAGAAAAGAGGAATCATGTAGCTGAGCAGCCGTGAAATCATGGTTTGACAAGAACTATGTCAGTGCAAGAACAGACGGGGTGGAGGGGGCTGCTCTCTCAGTAGGGCTGAGAGTACACTGGGTATGAGCCCAGTGAAACAGATGAATAGCATTGGGAGTCCTGCAGAGTAAATTAAGAATACAATAGTGGTGATTAAATTCACATTGGAGACAGTTAAAGGAGAAACTAATGTTGAAGAACATTTGATCTGTGACGTACAGACAGGCTTGCTTTGCATATTTCGCCAATCAGTAGTTGTATCAAAGTCTTTACTCTTCTTTTCAAAGTAAGTTTACCTTTTTGTTCTTAAAATAACTCTTCCTACTGTGAAGTGTATTTAATGTTATATGAGTATTGTTTTTTCTTGCATTTTGCAACACTTTCTCTTCATTTTTTTTTTTTTATTTCTTTAGCTTTTGTGTCACAATTTGTTTTAAGCTTTGGAAAATGCAATCTGGCCACAGATATTTTTTATGTGGGGAGAATAGTAAAACTAACAAACCTGGGTAGTCATTGCATTTTAAAAATAGCATTTAACATATGTTTACTAAAATAATGAGTAGTAACTTTTACTTTTTATTCTGGCCAGCTTATTTTTTATCAAGTGATTAAATAGCATGATGCTTGAAAGAAGGTAAATAGGTGGAAGCTTCACATTTAAAGAAAATAACAAACCGAAATGTACTAAATTCAGTAAGATGATATTTTAAAATTATTTTAAAGTACTCTTTTGGTTATATTAAACAAATAGTCTATCTTGGCTGCCAATTATATAGTTTAACAGCACATATAAAGAAGATTTAAGAAAATTGTTGAGATTAAGCTAGATTTGAATTAATAGTGAATGTGGCAGCTAACAAATCCAATGGCACCTTAGGCTTCTATTGAAATGGAAAGTTAGTAATTACAGGATTATCAATCTCCTCTCATATTATGCTGCTTGGAATATGGTGGAAGTTCTGTGTTCAGTTTAGCATTCAGCTCATTTCAAGAGGACTTCTGACAAACTAAAATGTGGCCACAATTGTGAAGATTCAAAATCATTAAGGGAATTGGAGATTTATTAGAGTTTGCAAATTTAAATATAGACTATGCAATCATTTCACAGTGCTATTATGTAGTGAGTTGTTTACTTGTTTATTTGTTTTATTCAACAAGCTTTCATTGGGAGCCTAAGCTGGACTAGCATCTGGGACAATACAAACCCATGGAGTGTGTCTTTTCCAGTCATGAACACTTACACACACAACAGTAATATAATGCACGATATGATCAGTTTCATTAGATACAGTCATATCTATGTTTGTGCTACCAAGGGGATCTAAATAAATGTATTTCCTAGAATTCTTGGTTCTTGAATTTATGATGAAAGAAAAAATACTACAGTAAAAGTTTCTTCAAACATTTTATATCTTTTAATCAATGTTTCTCAACCTATTTTTTATTATTATGCTCCTCTGAGAAAACCTGTTTTAATTTCATTATTTTAAATTTAACTTACTATCTACCTGTAAAAGATACTAAATATTAAGAAAAAAGGCCCTGGCTGGTGTAGCTCAGTGGATTGAGCGCGTCCTGGGAACCAGAGGGTCCCGGTTCGATTCCCAGTCAGGGCACACGCCTGGGTTGCAGGCCAGGTCCCCAGTGAGGGCCATGTGAGAGGCAACCATACATTGCTGTTTCTCTCCCTCTCTGTCTCCCTCCCTTCCCCTCTCTCTAAAATAAATAAATAAAATCTTAAAAAAATATTAAGAAAAAAGATCTTGTAAATATGGTTGAGCTCTGGATGACCACAATCCATTTTAAAATCTAAGATCTTTTTGTCTACTTTCTTCTCCAACAACCAAACTAATTTTGTCCTCTCAAGGTAATACTATTCCCACTGCGAATGTGTGCTTTACAAAATCCACGCTTTATATATTCACTCAACATCTTGTTAACGTCCATCTCCCAGTCTTTATTCATATTGTTCCTACAGTGAGAACTGCTTTTTTCTCTTTTGTAATTTATGTAAGATATGCCCATACCAGGGACATGATTCTAAACCCCCTTTCCTTGTCAACATTTATTTATGAGCATGCACATTTAAAATTCTATTTAAATGTATTTTATTTGTTTATTTTATATATTTAGTTTAGATACTTATTTCATTGTGAAAATCAAATAAGACTACGTATGTAAAACAAATACCAAGTGACCACATACTAGCAAGGCAAAAATTGATAGCAATTACTTTTTTATAATACCTTTATAATTTGTCTTACAATACTATATAAATAAGCTATAAAATTATTTTCTTATTATTATTTCAAGTTGGATGCTTTATATTAAAATTATGTAATTTCATATTCATTACTATATCTGCATTCATTTATTTCACAACACATATCAATAATCCTATAATCCTTGACTCTGGCTATTTCTCCCTGAAACTTCCTTCCTATTCTCCTAGAAATGTGACGCACCATTATCAAATCATGGCATTATAACAGTAGTTTAGAAGTGAACAAGATGAAAGGGACAGATTACAATTGAATCTAGGTAATAATAGTAGTTTTTTAAAAAATGTAAATCCAAAATAAAGCAGAGTTATAGGAGATACGTGCTTTGGAAATACGAAGGATGAGAGAAGGCATTTTTTAAAATAGGAAATGGCAACTAATCCTGCCCAGATTCAGAAGAGGCTCCACTGCTCTGAGGGTCTGGTTGTACGCCTGTGACACTCTCCGTCTAGCAGGACGCATCCCTCTCAGGTAACTCACTGACGCTCCCTTAGCTTTTCTAAGTGTAGTTTTAGCTGATTTTTATATATGCTTATTTGCTTTTGCATCTATTGGTATCTTATTTTTATCTAATACAACTAGACTGATAAAAGGATTTTCTAAACTTTAATCCAGGATTAGATAAAAGAGAAATCTTGTTATAGATATTATCTTTGTGATTGATGTTTTTGCACTGTACCCATGAGTTATATTCAGAAATTATTTGAATAAAAACATTAGCTGTAAAGAATAAAATTAAGAAAACAATATAGCAATTTCTTTTCAAAGGGACTTTATAGCTGTGAAGTTCACACTATACTTCATAGCCATCTTCCTCAAAACTTTTATATTCAGCATTAATAAACTAAAATTAGAGACATCCCCCAGCGGTATCATTCATTTGTACTTGAGCCAAGTACATAACTGTGTATAAATCTAAAGTCATTATCAATTGTAACTTTTATGTGAAAGTACTGATATCCATTTTATTCAACTATTATAAATTAATTTGGTATGAACTTTACTTGCACTATGATTCAATAAGCAACACGTGGAAATATCATAGCAATTTTACTAAAAGCAAAGTCCAAAGATGTGATATGTTATATCTAACACATAAAGGAAAAGGATTAGTAGCTCATGGGTTTCCAGAGGCACAAAGTAACTATGAATGAGCCCTAAATTTGAACTCACAGATATTTATATTTTCTTTTCATTATTCAAATGTATTCTTTCCCTCAACCTGTTAAAGCACAGGAATCTGTATTTGTTACCAAAGAAACATTGAAAAATTTACCCTGTTCTTCACTCTGGGTTAAAATTTAGAGTATGAGGAAAGGACAATAGGATCATCCTGTCGATTGTACAGGTGGAATCAATTGAAACTTTCTTTCCCAAAAAAGATCTGTCCCAACACACTTTCTGATTTTGAATCAGTTGTCTTTGAACATATGGAAAGGCAGAGAGGAAGGCTACCATTCCAAGGCTGCTTACGAACAGAGCGGCAGCATATCACAAAGTCACCTCCTCTCTGCCTGTCTGTCTCCTACAACCTCCTTCCTTTTGTCGTCTTTTTCAACACCAATGTTTTCCACAGTCTCTAGCATCATCAATGTCTCACTCCTTTCAGTCCTAATTACAAACTCACCAGTTTACTAGTTTAAGGCTACATCTGTAAATTAAGCTCATTAGAGAACAGAAAAAAATCAATTTTATTTAAATTAGTCAACAGAGAGCTGTACTTTAAGGCCAATACTTATGAGAATATAATTAGGTAGGACTAGGCACAGATTACACATCCCCAGTCCCTTAGAAAATACCTTACACATGTTTTCACAAACCAGGTAAAGCTGCATTAACCACTATGCCATGTCTTACACTGCATTGTATACTCTGGAGCATGAAAAATAAAAGGAACGGCTGTATTCTCAAATAATTTACATTCCATGTAAGGAATAAGAACACAAAGAGCATAAGTAATGAGCAACTGGGCAGGGGAACAAGATATATTACATAATAAAAAAATTATGAATACTTATCCAAAGTAGTTAGGTAGATGATACATTAGAGAACTAGATACACACTAAGAATTCTGATTGTTTCAATCAGATACAGTTTATGAAATGGGGTATAATTTGCCTTAAAACTTAAAAATATAATAATAAAGAGTTATAATGGCAGAAATAAGGCAGGAAAGCAATATCCATACTTAAAGAAAGATAGGAAAGACGGAAGAAAGGCAGGAGAGCAATCAGAGCAAAAAATTAATATTGAAAATAGGATTCATCAAGAAAGTAGAATAAGTAAATGAAGTACTGAAATCTTCTCATAACCACATCAAAATTACAACTATAAACCACAGAAAATTCAACACCGATAACCAACTGAAGTCTAGGTGAACAAAAGTCCTACAACTATGGATACAAAGAAGCCAAGTCCAAGTTGGTAGGAGAGGCACAGACTTGGACAGGGCTGATTCCACACCCATGTATAGTAGTTAAAAATCATGAAAGATATCTTGGCTGCAGAGGAACCCCTGAGTAGCAAGGAGTCCCACCCCCATACCCAGTATTCTCCGCCCAGTATTCCAGGGCCAAGAAAAGAAGTCTCCATAATTTCTAGCAGTGAAGATCAGCAGATTGTGGCTGAGTGGGACAGAAGACTGTGGGAATCCCAGGTATCCCTCTTAAAGGGCCGCGTGTACAACTACATGCTCCGAGCTCCAGCTCTGGGGCAGATCAAAAGGCAATAGGGACACACTGGAGGAAGTGAATTGCCTGATTTCGGGAGAAGGACTAGAGGGCAACTTTTTCCCAGACAGAAATGCTGGCAGAGGTCATTGTTCCTTTTTTGAGCCTTCCCCTATACAGGCAGAAACTCCATCAACCTGGCTAACACCTTTGACCTGCATTTCCATAAAAAGAGCCTACCTTGGCTCACACTTCAGACTTTCCTAAAATTTCTCAAAGGCTGACAAACTCCAAACATTAGCATCCAGCCTCTGTGTGCCCTGTTCCTCTTGCTAAGCAACCACAAGCCTGGCACTAGCAGCAGCCAGCCTTGGTTCTCAACTTGGTCTCTAAGCTCAGCACAAGTGGCAACCACCTGCAGATCACTTTGTAGCTCATGACAGGTAACACAGGCAGCAGCTGATCTTGGCCAGCAGCATCAGGGAGGCCCCAGAGCCAGAGTACCCAGTGGACAACTTCAGAACATGCTGGAGTACCATCCAATCACCTCCAAAATTGACAGTCTCAAGTGGAGAACTCAGTGGGCACCAAAGCCCTATTGAAGTGAGTCCTGCTCTTTGGAGTAATTGCCACTTGTCTTCACAGCTGACTGGCCTGAAGGTCAATCCCTCCCACTGATGTGCCAACAGCAATAAAGACTTAACTATACCAGGAGGGTACACAGAACCCACAAGGGGGTCACACATAGAGCATCCCACTCAGATTACCAAGGAGGCTGCATCACAGGGCCCCACAACATACCTACTATATAAGTCTACCAAGACCAATGGAGATATAGCAGCTCTACTTAATATGCATTAAAAATAACCCTGGCTGGTGTGGCTCAGTAGATTGAATGCTAGCCTTTGAATCAAAGGGTTGCCAGTTCAAATCCCAGTCTAGGGCACATGCCTTGGTTGCGGGCCAGGTTCCCAGTAGGGTGAATGCGAGAGGCAACCACACATTGATCTTTTTCTCCCTCTCTTTCCCCTGCTCTCTTTCTCCCTCCATTCTACTCTATAAAATAAGTACATTAAATATTTAAAAAATAACATAGCAGCCAAATAATGAGACAAAAACAACAACAACAAAAAAAAACATGTCACAAATGAAAGAACAAAAGAAAACTCCAGGAAAAAAAATTAAACAAAATGGCAACAGCAATCGATTAGATGCAGAGCTCAAAACACTTGTTATAGTGATACTCAGTGAACTCAGGGGATGAACAGATCAACTCAGTGAGAACTTCCACAATGAGATAGGAAACATAAAAACGGAGATAGAAATTATTAAAAAGGACCATTCAGAAATGAAGAATACAATATCTGAAATTAAAAATATACTAGAAGGAATCAATAATAGATTAGATAAAATAGAGTATTGAATCAGCAGTTTGGAAGATAAGGTAGCAGAAACAAAAAAAGAAAAGAATCTAAAAGTGTGCATAGTTTAAGGGGCCTCTCAGGCAACTTTACATGTACTAACATTTGCATCATAGGGTTGCTGGAAGGAACAGAAAAAGATCAAAAAATTAAAATCCATTTGAAAAAATGATGACAAAAACGTCCCTCATTTTCCCTGACGAAGGAAATAGACATATAAGTCCAAGAAGCACAGAGAGAGTCCAAACAACATAAACTCAAGGATGCCCACACCAAGACACAGCCTAATTAAAATCCCAAAGTTTGTTTTTAATTTTTAATTACTTTATTGTTGTTCAATTACGGTTGTCTTTTTTTTTTGTACATCTTGAAATAGTAAAGCATAATATGCCAAAAATGTCTCTTTTCTTCCATCTTTAATATTAAAATGGCTACACAAAAATTCACCACTTTTTGATAAATTTTATGAAGTGCACACTGCTGGTATGACAACTGTCACAATACAATCCAACAAAATTGTTTTGAATGAAGTTAAAGACAACTAAGTGCTACTAAGGCCATCTTACAGAATAAAAAACAAACAAAATTTTAGCCATCCCAATATTGTTTAAAAAAAACTGGACCGTGGTGAATTACTACCACTAATCTTGGAGTTTTCCATCCCCATTCAATAAAAAGTTATTTTCTCATGATTACACAGCAATTACTAGCAAATCTATCAGAATCCAAATCTTCTACTAGTTCTCTTAACCCGAGTAATTCTTTGGTTCTTGAAGAATGTCTTAGAACAAAATTCTGTTTTATGTGTAATATAGGTGTGTGAGAATGTAGAACAGAAAGATAACTGTCAAGATTCATAAAATAATTACAAAGTAGAATTTTCATTCAGTATTTTCTTTTCTTTACAATTCTAGTTTACTTGACACTTTTGTCGCATGGGATAAAAGATTAAGAATCTATTACCATCCAAGCTCATTGCTCATGTCTCCAATCAGATCTGGAAAGGTGTAAAATTTTTCAACAACTTTTACTCCTAGCCTAAGAGAAGAAAGAAGAGAAGGAGAAAAAAGTGGAATAAAATAAGAATGGAGCTGGGTAAAGAGAAACAAATGAGTGTACATTGATAGTACCCTTCCCGCACACCAGCAAGTGAGGAAAATTTAGCAGCTCTTTTACAAAATCTTTTTTCCTTTACTCAAAATAGAGTATTTATTTTAAGCAACCTATGGTGGTTTCAAACCTGAAAAACTTAAGGCATCGGGAGAAGAGAATTACATAGGGTAAAACATTGGCCTTTAAAAAAATCTATCTATTTAAAAATGTATTGGTCTTCTGGAGACTATTATGCTAAGTGAAATAAGCCAGTCAGAGAAAGAGAAATACCATATGAACTCACTTATACGTAGAATCTAATGAACAAAATAATTTAACAAACAAAATAGAAACAGAAACATAGATACACAGAACAGACTAACAGCTGTCAGAGGGGAGAGGGAGTGGATGGCTGGGTGAAAAAGGTGAAGGGATTAAGAAAAATATATATATATAATCTATACAATCGCACATAGACCCAGACAAGAGTGTCGCGATGGCCAGAGGCTGAGAGGAAGTGGACGAAGGCAAAGGGGGGGTAAATGGGGAAAGAAAGATACTTTATTTTGGACAGTGGGTGCATGATGCAGTGTGCAGATGATGTTTTGTTGAGTTGTACACTTGAAACTTGTATGGTTTTGTTAACCAATGTCAACCCAATAAACTCAATAAAAAAGACCCTATTGATTTTACAGTAAGAAAAATCTATCCATGTGAGAAATTTTTGTAGACAAAAATAATTAAAAATAATAACACTGGGCTTTTTAGTAATTATAGAAATAAATAGGATTTATGAAAAGTAAAAATAAAAGGAATTTTATTGGCCTCCCTTTCGCTTCCACTATTGTCACTGATTTATCCAGGACACATAATAACGGTATTATTCATGTACTGTCACTCACCCTGTCTGAATGCCACCACTGTTCTCTTCAGCAGGCTTACATCCCTGCATTTGAATTTCTTCAATGCTGCTCACCTCCCCTTGCTATCTCTAGCACATAGAATGATATTAAAAATATAACTGACAATACGTTGATACTAATCTAATCTCTATATTTAACCTTTCAAATTTCTAGGTTTAATAATGAAGATCAGCTTTTATAATAGACTTTAAAAGTTTTGATGAGCTTCAACTTCAGAATTTTAGATCTCACATACACACTCAGTAATACAGATAATTATCTAAAGAAGAGAAATGGTTTATTTTCCTTAATTATTTCATTATTCAAGGGGAAAGTGAAAAAAAATGGAGTACCTGTTGCAGGTGTTACATTTTATTACTCCTTTATTTCACTTTTATCTGGTGTTTCCAAAAACAAAGGACCCATAACTAAAAACATCTGGCCAAGAGTACACCCATTCTCATATGAGCATCTCACAGGTATGATGTGGAAAGAAACCAAAGAAGGAAATGAAGAAAACATGAGAGATTTCTCTTTATCAGTAAGAGTTCTTTGAAGTTGCTTATGAATCTTTTAGGCCATTTTGGCATGTTAATATCCCATTGGAGAATATTAATATCGCTAACCTAAGAAAAGTGAAGTTACTGCCTTTACAGTTTTCTCTATAAACCAGCTCTGTGATAATTATTTTTTGAGTCATATTTTAATTGACTATGACTTTGAGCTTGACTATTGCAGCAGTTTGGCAGCTACTTTATATTGTACTACCTGGATTTTTCAAGGGAAAGATATCATTTTGAAAAGGGTTTAAGTCCTAAACAATTTTCAGAGTCCCAGAACAATTTTCACAATGGATTTGGATGGATAAATATCTTTTTTATGATACCAAGCGCCACTCATAGGATACGATCCATGTAAAATAACAATCACATGCCCACACACAACACTGGGCCAGTCCTCTGTTCATCAAAAACCAAATAATTCTTTTAGTGATTAACCTTGTATAATAAACACTATTCTGAGCAATAGCTGTACTCCTAATTTTTAAAAAATGAAGATGATTGATTGTCATATTAAATTAATTTCCAAGGTAAAGAATAAAGAAGATTTTACTAGAATTTCCTTTTTATTTTGTGTTTGCTGTATTAGTTTCCTATCTCTGCTATTACAAATTGCTCAAAACGTTGTGGCTTAAAACAAGTCTCTTATAGTTCTGAAGGTCAGAAGTCCTAGAATCATGGTATTGGCTGGGCTACACTCTTTTTGGATGCTTTTTTGCCCTTATTTAGCTACTATGAGCTCCCCGCTTTGTTCTGTGGCTGTACTATTCCAGTCTCTGCACCCCTTGTGACATAGTCGCTTCACCTTCTCTGACTCTGCCTCTCCTACCTCCCTCTTATAAAGATCCTTGTGGTTACATTAGGCCCACCCAACTAATTTAGGATCACCTCCTCACTTCAAGACCCTTAATTTAATCACATTTACAAACTCCTTTGGCCATGTAAGGCAACATATTACTAGGTGCTGGGTGTTAAGGGTTCATTCTGTTTTCACATTTGCAATCACACAAACATTAACCTTCTGTTTACCTTTGGCATTTCATCTCAAACAGCAAGTGACTTAAATATGTAAAAGTACCCACTCATACAGTACACAGGTTGGTTTTAGGATAGTAGAAAGAGGCAGAAGGATGAATTCCAAAAGATCCATTTTTCCTCTCCTGGGTTCAAAGATGTCCTTTTCATTGATTAATAAGTGATTTCTGGTAAATGCTAAAGAAGTATTTATAATTGGTATAAAAACCCTAAAATTAAAAAGAGACCCTAATTAGCCATTATTCTAAAAAATATGCATGCTAATATTTTATAAATGAATGATTTTTTTAAATGAATCAAATATTTCCAGTATCTCATCTGGAAAATCCTGACACTATAAATCTCTTATGAAATATAAAGGTGAGGTGAATTTCTGAAGGTCAGAGTTCATGCCTCATTCATGTTTATATTCCTAGTAACTTCTATAGTGTCTGTCATTTTCTAAATGCCCCCAAAATATTCATTGACTTAAACTTTATTGTTTTAAGTAAGAACACTGACATACACTAATCAACAAAAAGGATCCTTGACATGGTTGAAAACTAGAGAGAGACCTTTACATTTTTTTTTGTCAGGGACCTGAAACCATCTTTTATTATGAATTTTACATTTTAAGGTAATGTCTCCACATTCTATTGGCTCAATGAAGTGGTATTTCTATTATTTATTTAGTACAACGTTCTATTACAGATCATCTCTTTCTAAGAGCCCAAAGCTTTTCATGCCTATTCAAATCATGGAACTTTTCAAAAGTAAGAATGTTAACCCAGGTGCCTTGGCCAACCACTAATGGCTAATATGCACTCTCTTTTTTTATTTTGTATCCCCGAGGATATTTTTTCATCGCTTTTGGAGAGAGAGGAGGTAAGGGAGAGAAGGCAACATAGAGAGAAACAATAATGTGGCTGCCTTCCACATAGACCCCAACAGGGGACTGAACCTACAACCTAAGTATGTGACCTGACCAAGAACCAAACCTGCAACCTTTTGCTGTATGGGTTGATGCTCCAACCAACTGAGCACACTGCCAGGGTTGTATTCTGCCCTCTTTCCCAGCTCCTACTTAGTGGAGAATTCTTTGCCACTTGTACAATGTTGCTGTACTGTTAATCACTTGTCATGTTTCACCCAAAAGATGTTTGCATTCCAGAGGCAAGCAATGTAAATCCTATAATACGTCTATTGTAAATTGGTTGTCAAAGTTTTCCAAAATGCTTTGAGACCTTTTCTGTTTGCAAGGTGATTTCTAAATACAGAGTTACAGAAACAACCCTACTGGGGTCTTTTTGTTCTATGGTTCTTCTTTGCCTGCCGCCGTGACTCTCAACTGTGGCTCTCAATGCCAGAGTTTGGTAAAAAGGAAAGGAATGATTTAATTAAAAGTTATACAGGTTCAGAAAAGTGGCAGAATTTTACCATTAAATCTCACTCCCTTAGAAACAAAGATACACCCCCAAACACACAGCACGCAGCGCTGGCTCCCCACTTTGCCCAGTTAGGTCAGTCTCAGAACGTGCCAATCAGAAGCACTTGCCCTCCAGGAGGAAAAAAACGAAGTCCAAAGCTCTCTTCTCCCAGTTCCTGCCAATAATCTGCGCTCTCCCGCTGGGCAGTCTCGTAGCTCCCAGCACCATCAGCTGTGTTGCCGCCATCTCCAATTCTTAACCCAAAACAATTTGGCGCCTCCTTGGTCCACCAGCGAGAGTCCTTTCACCCCCTATTGACCCATACAACCCCGCATTGTCTCACATCCCACACAGCCGCTCACCTTTTCATTTAAATTGCAGCCTAGAACCTCCTCCGTAAACCCATTTCCAACTCCTCCCACGATGAGCTACCACTCCTGTATTCTCTGCCTTTCTTGGATGCCACTGTTATTCCAGGCAGGGGTGGCCGCATTGCTTGAGCTAACCATCTCCAAGCTCTCCCGCAGGCGGGTTTGGGGAGCTGCTTCCCAGCTACATCACGCTCGAAATCGTGCCCATCTCCGTGGCTCCGAAGAGGCTACGAAGCTAGCCTGCTATTACGAATATGCTAAATAACTCTCAATCCCTGCACTGCTGCTTTTCCCAGTCCTCAAACTAGGCGTGGGCGGGCGTGTGTGTGTGTGTGTGTGTGTGTGTGTGTGTTGGCGGGGGTGGGGGGCCTGGGGCCTCTCAACCTGCACCCCATTACAGTAGCATTATTACAATATTATAATAAGATAATTCAGAAGTTTCTACCAGCAGCAGAATACGTTGTACTTGATCAGAACAATTGACCTGCTGCTCAATGAAAGAAATCAGACGCTAAGTAAAGAACACCAGTCTCATTCAGTAAAAAATGTAAGATTCTTTCTACTGTGGCTTCCCAGCTATGAAGACATCAGATCATACAAAGAGGTACTTTGTCTTTTCAGTAGTGTTCGATGAAGTGCTAGTGTTCCCTGAACGACAATGTGTTTGAACCTAATTAAAACTGTGTCACTTTCTCCAATGTATTTAAAAAACTGGAGCTCATCCTTGAAAGAGCCCGTGTCGCTATTTTACTCGCTTTGTGTTTCATTTCATGTATGGTGTTTCTAATTGTTTAGTCCTTGTTATATAAGTATAGTAGTAACTGCTATTGAAATCCTTCAATCCATACTGAAAATTTTGAGTGTTAGATACTTAACAATGAGGTGGCAAATCTGATGACCAAGTTAAAAGAAAAGAGCCCTGGCTGGTGTGGCTCAGTAGATTGAGTGCTGACCTGGGAATCAAAGGGTCATTGGTTCGATTCCCAGTCAGGGCACATGCCTGAGTTGCAGGCCAGGTCCCCAGCAGAGGCACACGAGAGGCAACCACACATTGATGTTTCTCTCCCTCTCTCTCTCCCTTCCTCTCTCTAAAATAAATAAATAAAACTTAAAAAAAAGAATGGAGTCAAATGTTTTTAAAGGACTGAGAAAAAAGGGAAAAAGCCAGTACACAATGTGCTGCTCGTTTGTGTTATTAAACAGAGTAAACGTTTAATAAATGAAAAGGAAGAACAGTCAGACCACAAAAAATATTAATTACAGACAATGTTTTAGGTTCAGTTTTATGACATTCGCGGATTAAGAAAATTTTAACAATTGTAGAAACTAACTTCAATTTGTATTTTGTTCTTTTAAATGATCACATAGTTCATTTTATATTAATGAATATATTCTATTTAAAATCAGTGCATCCATTTTCTCACAAAAATATAAGGTATGGTCATCAAAAACAGCTAAATTTATTATTTGGCCTAGCTGCTGGTGTGCAAGACAATTTTTTGTGAGTCTCTCACATTTCTCCAAATCTTGTGAGTGAGCCACTGACTAGATTATTCTGTACAATCTTTTCTGAGATATTTGCATAGCAAACTGCCCTGAAAGATAGAGATAGGCTTTCCCCAGAAGCAAAGCATAGTCATTGTGACTGCCCAGTAGAAGAGATAGGGTTCACTAAGGTCCCAATTATCCTACAATGCAAACCACTGCATCTGCATCAGCCACTTTGCCCTCTTAGCCTTTCCTTGTGGGAATCATGGCTCAGAGGGCAAGCCCCTCAAATGCTAATACACTGGCTACTGCTATTGTTGTGGATAACAAATCGTAGCCTCTGCTGAGTGGGTCTTTTGTTCTAGCTCAGCATTCAGGAAATGGTGACAAGTTAACATATTATCTTGCAAATACAGCAAAATCTCAGACCCATAATTTTTTTTTAGGCTCTAGCCACTGGCAAAAAATGGTTATAGACACCATTGTATCTTTGGTTTTCTTCCCCATAGTCATCTTTCCACTTTTCTGACCCTCAGATCCATGCATTTCTTTTGCTCTTTAGAGCCCTGAATTAAGTTGTAGGGCACATAGTCTAAAATACTTTTCCAAGCCCTGGCTGGTGTAGCTCAGTGAATTGAGCATGGGCTGGGAACCAGAGGGTCCTGGTTCAATTCCCAGTCAGGGCACATGCCTGGGTTTCAGGCCAGGTCCCCGTGAGGGTCATGTGAGAGGCAACCATACATTGCTGTTTCTCTCCCTCTCTTTCTCCCTCCCTTCCCCTCTCTCTCTAAAAATAAATAAAAAATAAAATCTTAAAAAAAATACTTTTCCAATATAACCACCCTTCGGGTTGTGCTTCTTAAATTTTAAACATATGTAGAGTTTCTTCAACACACAGGCCTTTTATTTATTTAAATTCTTTTCCTCAACTGATCATGTCTTCTGTTACCTCCCCTTTTTGCTCATTTGGTGATAGTGTACATCATATCATTAAAATAAGTGATATGCTTCCACAATTTTAATTTCATGAGCTACTGCTGATCACTAGCTTCTGTTTCTTTCAACAAGCACCTTCTAATGTCTTCAGTCCATTAGCACCTTAACTCTATTGGAAGCTACAATTTATTGAACAGACAATCTGATCATCTTTATAAAACAAAAAACAAAAAACACCTACCTAATGGCCAGTCTTATTTGTGGTTTAAGTTTAAGTTTTTTTCCGATAGTTACAATAACTTCTCTGTATATACTCTCAATCCCATATCGCCTTTCAGCACATTTGTGTGTGTGTGTGTGTCTGTGTGTGTATCATTGTTATACCATGAGGGTTGTCAAAGAAAAAAAATCATGCCAGACAAGATGAGTAGAAAACGGTTAATTTTATTTCAATACTATTGGTAAGCACTAAGTAGGAGGGCACAGGAAGGTGAGTCTGGACACGCATGCCAAGGAGAAACAAAGGGGTAGAGAGCTTTAATGAGTAGGGTGGGCATATAATAATAGGTCATCTGTGTTTGCTAAATGGCCTTAACCAAGGAAAAAGTAAACTTTCCTCTATCTTTATGACTAGAGGTACTTTTAATATTTGGAGTAAGAAGGTCCCTCTCAAGTTAAACTCCAACCCTCCCATAGAAACTGAGAGATATTGAGATAGGATAGTGAGAAGACAGTAAAGTCCTTGGCAAGCAGAATAGGAAAACAGACAGACAGCTGAACACAGTGCCCGAGCAGTTTGCAGCCAGGTGCAGATGATCACCACTGCACAAGCCCTCAGTGCCTGGCAGGGGTCAAAACCGGGAAGACAGGGGTTCCTCTGGCCTCTCCTCCTTGGAGACAACATCTAGGCCTCAGTTGTTTTTCCAGCTCCAGGCCCAGAAAAGCAGCAAAATCAGTGGGCAATGCCAGAAGCAACTGCAATGACTAAAGACCTCCTGCCCTGTCACTGAGCAATCAGCAGAGACCATGACCCTGAAAAAGCACACCTGGAGAACTGATGAATATTCCACTTAAACCCTCCCCTAAGACCTGCCCTAAGAGTCCTTCCTGCAAGAAAGAGATGAAAGCCTCAAGACAAAGGGAACAGCACATGGTATGCATTCTCCCTCTGGGGAGCAGCCAGAGCCATTCCTTTCCCTTCTTTCCCCACTTTCCCACAGCCATGTCTCCTAAACTCTAGGCAATGGGCAGCAGGCAGCTTGTACAGACTAATAGCCTGAATCATTTCCTAAAGCCCCCTTTTCTCTGACTTCCCAGTGAGCTAAGGCAAGCCAGCCTATGCTTCCCTGTTGCTTCTTCTAGGCTAAGTCCTTCCTTGTTTCATTGTTCCCAGCTTTAATAAATGTATCCTCACAGTCACCAGGATTCATGTTGTGAAATCTTTCCTACACAGAGTAAAGAACTCACATACCACAAATGGCTCTAGGCACATCCGCTCAGGGCCAGGCCCCTGTCCAGTAATGATATGGGTTCATCATCTTTAATGATTACATCTCAAAAAAGGTTCACAGATCTTTGAGAAAGACATTTCCTAGGTGGTAAAATTGGCAAGACTCTGGGAGAAGATGTACATACATTTCAAAGTGGCAGAAAAAGTATTTTTAAAAGTGACTGGTTTTTAGTGAAGTTTCTTAAAGTGACTGCTTCTAAAAATAGTAGCTATGGGACTAGAGTAAAAAAATCCTTTCTAAATTTTAATCAAACTAAAGGGAACTTTAAGATTATCTTGGTCAGACCCTATGATTGCTTGTAGAAATGGAGTAATTGTTGAAAGAAGTGATTTAAACTACAGCACTTAAAAAAAGGAAATATTAACTCTAGTATTTTGACAACTAATAATAGTTTAATTCTACCTAATATCCAGAGTTCACATTAAATACAGTAAACGTTGCTACTGCGGGCATGCACACTGGGGTGACCCAGCTGACCTCTCCATCTGTAGTCCTGTCATCTCCATCCATCTGTTGTCGGGGGAAATCAGGATCTTCCACGGGATCAGGAGAAAAGCGTTCTAAGAACCTACACATGGGAGACCGTGGTGTGGCAAAATGGTTTATTCATGTGGAAGGCTGCCCTGGGTCCCCTCTTTGTTCATTCTGCCGTGGAAAAAGTCCAGCCTTGTCTTCAGCAAAGCCAAAGCAAAAGGCAGTGTCCAGGTTTCTGCTTCATATTAAAGCTTAGTCCTTTCGGAGCCCATGTAGTCTGCCTCCGTTCCCAGTAGCTGCTAGACCCACAGGATGTGTACTCCAGGGCAAGAGAGAATGCACGCATGACGGGACAAGTACATTATTGGGTGAACGAAAGACAGAGAGAGAGAGAGAGGGAGAGGGAGAGAGAGAGAGAGAGAGAGAGAGAGAGAGATAGAGCAAGAGCATGCTTTTCTTCATTCCCCTGAGAGTATATTAGCTTGGATTTGGGATGGACCAGATGCTTTTTCAAAAGAGCCAGTTAATCCCAAGCTTCCACAGGCATTTTGATGGGTCCATCCCCTAGTTAGACTGACAGTCCTATATGCTCAAACTCTACCCCTTCACCCCCTAACAATCTGGTACCTGAGGGGGAAAGAAAGAAGTGTTAATCCCTTGGCAAGCAATGCTATGACCCCCTGAGGCGTAAAGCTGTAGCTTTCTGGAGAAGCAAACAGGTTTATGCTCCCCAGTTTGTTCAGCTCAGTGTCTAATTTCCTTTGCCTCCTTTCTTATTTGTAATTAGTTAACTACCTATGGTAACACATTTACTGCATAGCCTCAAGTAGTTATTTTACAAATATAATTAGATGACTTTCTGTGTCCTTCCCCAATATCACAATTTCCATGCATATCTGGTTTAAATTTTTCTTTTCGTTTTCTTTTTCTTTTTCTGCCAGGGCATAAAAGATAAAGTCAAACCTATTTAACATGGCCCATTGAAGCCTTCTTCATGTGCTCCGAATCTCTCTCTAGACTACACTCTTGACACCGTCCTTACGGTACAATATTCTAGTTTTTTTGACCTGTTGTCAAGAACCCAGGAGTCTTGTTTTATCCTTTTTATGCGCCATCGCACCCATTGTTTTTCCTGATAGTTTTCATTTTATTTTTAGAGTAACTAATGTTCCCTCATCCTTCAGGAAGTCACCAAGGAACCTTCTGTGTTTGCATTCTAATCCTCCAATAGTATCTGAGTTAATCACCTTGCTTTCGTGCTATGCCACCAAACATTTCTCTTAAACAATAGGTTATAATACATTAAACTCTTTTCTTACATGGCTTATCTAGATCAGCTCCTTTATTATAAGCTCCTAGAGGACAAGGAATATATTCCTCTTTGGTCTTTATCCCAGAATCTAAGAGAAGAATAAAATTGAAGTGTATGGGATTTGGAGACAAAGAAGAACTGGCTTGAATAACAAACATAGGAATATTAGCAAAATGAATTGACTACACATTCCTCAGCTTCCATACTCAAAAATGTGGCATTATAAAATCGATCCACAGGGGCTGTCATTGAGGCAAGATAGAACGAAGTTAGGAGAAAATTCCAACAAGTGGAATTTTGAGGAATTCCAACATGAGGAAGGAGGAGTGGACATCACAGGCTAATAAGTTAGGTCCTCTCACCCGAGCCCCCACCTCCATACATGATCAAAAGGCAATAGTTTATGGCAGGAAGCCCCTGTGGTGGTCACAAAAGTCACAAAACAACAAGGACTGGCTAAAACCAGATCAGTCCAAGTGGGAGGAAAAATTGACCAGAGAATGGTCCCAAAGATCAGTATGCCATCCTTATAATGAAAACTAGCACCATAGCAGAAGGGTGGCGGAGGGGAAAAACGCCATACACTCGTAACGGACCACACTAGGAACAAGACCCCCTCCCAGACAGAAGGTGGAGTCAGAAGTTGGCGCATAGAAACAACCCGCCCTTGGAAACCCGTGAAATCCCACGAACTCCTGACCACCACGCACACAACTTACTCACGAGGCGGCCCAGGTTCCACTCAGACACAGGCTTTCTTTCCTTTCTTTCACAGCAGCACCGTTTCTTGGACTCTCCTTTTCTCCACCTGTATAAACCTTGCTTTCGCTCTCACGCAGGCTCTCACTTGGACTCACTGAAGGTCCCGGCCAGCGTGGGAACAGGGGCAGCCCCCAGCACGGACCTCATCTGGTGACATTATCACAATAAAGTGAAGCAGCACATCAGGGCAAATTATACAATGCTTGGTTCACAGTGACTTCAATATACAGGGGTGTAAAGTATGTTTACAGTTGTGAGTATAGAAAACACAGAATTTATACTTGAATTCTAAATTATTTATTAATTAATGTATTCTTTGTCTTCTTCTATAAACCTACTTTTGCTCACCACGATGCTCTTCCAAGACTATGATAGGGAACAGATTTATTGACTCTTCCTGGTTTAAGCTAGAGTTACCTAAGAAAATATATATGTGTAATTAATTATCAGTGTTATATTAGGAATTAACATTTGCTTAGTATGCTTACTCATTCAGTTTCAAAGGTACTGTATGTCAGCGATTTTCAACTGGTGAGCTGCAAGATGCACACTGGTGCGCCACAGGAACTTATAAAACACGCAATACCTGACTATTTAATCAGGGTCACTGATCTCTTTTCCCTTAGATTATCAAATAAAAAATGACAACAGCCAACACAACAATAGCCATCAATGTGAATGAATCAAAGCTATACCTATTAATTTTTTGTCAGATTGGCCAAAAATATATGTATTTTGTGTGTGCCAAGGAATGTTATTAATTAGCTTATGTGTGCTATGAGTTGAAAAATGTTGAAAATCACTGTTGTATATATTATCCTTTCACCAAAAAGCTTTACCATAGATTATATTTAAAAGTCTATGCTAAGATTGCAATTATTATAAAACACTAACAATATGGAAATTTTGAGTAAAAGGCATTTATTACATAATGCTATAAAGTAAGAAATATTTTGAGTATTTTTGTATCTGTTAAAAATGTCCAATTGTGTGCAATCTTCTAAATTTAAAAATTGCATTATCCTATGAAGAAACACTGACTTCTCTTTTTTACTTCAGAGGAAAATAAAACTGAGAAATCTCAAAAATCAATTTAACACTAATTGTTCGATGTCATTTATTTTCAACAATTTATACTGGGTTTCTCAGATATTTTTTAAATGTGTTCTGCCAGAATAATAATTACTTATCAAATCTGTTTTACATGAAAATTAACTAAAAGACATCTCTCCATAGGGCATTTATTCAGAAATTTATTAAGTCATTCTTTGATAATTTAATTTAAAGCTTAGACTCTGGGAAAAAGGGAAAAAACCTGAATGTGCAGATGATTTGAAGCTCCCTTAGACTGAGATCGGGTGGTGAAAAGTGCTCCAAAGGGTTACTATGTTAAAAAATTCTATTTCTTAGGAATATTAAAACTCTTAACCATTAAGTTGAATTGGAGTTAAACCAATAACGTTAAGTTGAAATGTCCCTTATGCATGCTTAGTCAATGAATTTTTATCTTTTTATAATTATGAAAATTAAGCAGAATTTCATTAGATTCTTAAGCATGTCAGTACATTCAACCAGCTACTGCCGTGACAGCACCCCATTCATGTTACCACAGAGCACACTTTGTGCACCTCTACAAGGACTACTCCCTGATTATCATTATTCTCAGAAACATAGATCTACCTGTGAAAAATACACTTTAACTGGAAGTGAAAAGCCTAAAGCATAAATTTATTTTATTTTATTTTATTTTCTTAAGTTATACTGAGTACAGTAAGTCCCTTATATTCATAAAGGAATGTTTTTCTGCAACACGATAATAAAAATACATTTTTGGAATAAAATTTTTATCCAATGATACCAATTTTCTTTGTTTCTTTCTTTGTTTCATACCTACTAAAGTCACAAAATTTTCTCTCCTATATTTTCTTCTAAAATTTTTATAATTCTAGATTTTACATTTAGATCTATTCCCCATTTTTACTTAATTTTATTTGTTGTGAGGTAAGAATTCATTTGTTCTTGCCTAGATATCTAGTTGACTTTATATCATTTGCTATGAAGATTTTCCTTTCACTTCTTAAAGGCCTTGTCCAATTGTCAAAGTTAATATATCACATATGTTCAGGTATATCTGTGTAGCTATAAAATAGGGTAAGCCCTACAACTTTGACCTTCTTTGTAGGAACTATTTTGGTGATATAATTTTTTGCATTCCTATATAATTTTTAGAGTCAACCTGAGAATATCTATATAACAAATACTACATCAATTTTAATTGAGATTGTGTTGTATCTACAGATCAAATTTGGCCAGATTTGCCATCTTAACTGTATTGAGTCTTTCAGTTCATGTACATCATATATTTCTCCTTTTATTTAGGTTTTGTTTTTCTCAGCACTGTTTTATAATTATTAGCATGAAAGTTTGGGACATATTTTCTTATATTTATTCTTAAGGTGTTTTAGGAGTTTGGAAACTATTATAAATGGGTTTTTTAAATTTTTTTCCAATTATTCTCAAGAGATTCTTTGATGGATTTTTAGTATTTTCTACATAAACAATGACATGATTTGATAATAGGGCAAGTTTTAGATTTTCTTTTTTGAATTTTGTGCTTTTATTTCTTTATCTGGTCTTATTACAATAGCCAAATTTTCCAGAAGCTGCATCTTTTTTTGTTTCCCAATGTCAGGGGCAAAAATTAAGTCTTGTACCATCCAAATATATTGTTAGACCTAGGTTTCTCTTACATGTCTTTCTTCAACTAGAGGAAGCTTCCAACTATTTCAAGTTTACTAGAGTTTTTTAATTATTATTATTAAAAGGCATTGAATATTTCAAATGCATTTATTGCATTTATTAAAATTACCATATGCATTTTTGCTTTATTTTCTCAATATAGTAAATGACATTGATTTTCAAATGATGCACCGAACATGCATTCCCAGGATAAAACATACTTAGTCATGATTTGTTATCCTGCTAGATTTAGCTTGAAGATATTTTATCAGGGTTTTTTGCATCCATATCCATGATGAATATTTTCTTTTTTAAAATGTATTAGTAATGCTTGGCAGTAGGGTTATTTTGGTCCCATAACCTCACCTAAAGCAAGCTGGACAGTAAGTTTTCCTCTTCTACTTTTCTGAAACTTTGCGTAATGTTAATGTTATTTCTTTCTTTGATGCTTGTTAGCAGTCACCAAAGAAAACACCTAGATGTGGTGTTTCTTTTAGAAAAAGGTTTAATTAACAAAATCAATATTTTTATTAAATATAGAGCTATTCAGACTTTCTGTTTCTTCCTAATAAGCTGATTTTCAAGAAACATACTTATATCATCTAGGCTGTCAAACTTGTTGGTATAAACTTGTTCATGCTTTTGTCTCATTATTTATTCAATGTCTATAAAATTTTGGGCTATGACCATAATGTCAGTGATTTATCTTCTCTCTCTATTTTTGTCTTATTGAATATTGCAACAAGTTTGTCTATATGTTGACTTTTTTCAAAAAATCAATTTTAAACCCTGCTATTCTTCTCTGTATTGATTTTATTTTCTATTTCATTGATTCCCACTCTTACTGTTGTTATTTCTTTCCTGTGTGTGGTTTGGGTTACTATATCAACCTTCTATCTTTTTAACAAAAACACTTAGTTCATTGCTTTTACATATTTATATTTAATACGGCATGCGTCTTTCTCTCCAATAAGTGTATAGCTACATTCTACAAATATTTATGTCTTATTTTCATTGCCATTCTGTTTATAATTAATTACTTTTGTTATTTTTATATGATTTAGGAATTATTTAGAAGTGTGTTGTTTTATTTCTACATATTGGGATTTTTATAAATGTCTTATTATTGATTTTTAAATTCCATTAAGGTCAGAGAATATACTTTTTAAGAATTTAATCACTATGTTTATTGAGAATTGTTTTCTGACCTAGTTACTACTCTATCTCGGTGAATTTGCCATGTACACTTAAACAGAATATGAATTCTTCAGTTGTTGGAAATAGTATTATATAAATATCAATTTAATAAAACTGATAATACTGTTCAGCACTTCTATGACTTCATAATTTTTTAACAAGTTTCTCTTTCAATTTTGGAGAGAAAATGTTAAATGTACCGTAATTATGGGCTTATGTATTTCTCCCTTTAATTGTATCAATTCTACCTTCATGAGTTTTGAGGCTTCATTACTAGACATATATGCATTTATATTTGCTATGGCTTGTCAATGTATTGTTCTTTTTATTATTATGAAATTTTCCTTTTTTGTCTGGCACAATCCTTGGTCTTAAAGGCTATTTCATCTGATATTAAAATATTTATTACAGCTTTTTTATGTTTACAATTTCCATGATATATTCTTTTTAAATCCATTTACACACAACCTACCTAAACTTTATATTATTTTTAAATTTAAAATGAGTGTGTTGCAAATAACATATAGTAAGATCTTGCATTTTTATCCACTCAGTAGATATCTATCTTTTAATTGGGGTGATTAGGCCATCAGTGTTTAATGTAATTAATAATATGGTTACACACACATATACACACACATACACATATACATATATACATACAGGGTCTGGCAGAAGTAAGGCCTGCTTGAGTGTGGTTGGTAAGGTAGTAATGTGGGTGTAATAATTTATAGTTTTAATTTGAATATTTCACCTAAACTGTCATATGATGTGCTTGAGTGTGATATTGTTACGTTACAGAATCACATGCTTATGATTTTTTAATAAAAGATTTTGCAATAAAAAGGGACATTATTTGTGCTGAACCCTGTGTGTGTGTACACATATATATGTGTAAAAAATAATTTCCTATTAAAAAGGCAGCTTTAAGACAAGTCCTTTGGCATCTCTTCAAACCAAGTTTTACTGCTTCCTGAACTTGAGCAAGGACTACTTCTTCCTCTAAAATAAAACAATTTCTAAGTTCTGGCCAAGATAGAGGCATAGGTAGAAATGCTTTACTTCCTCACACAACCAAAAGAAGATAACAACCAATTAAAAAATAGTGAACAACCAGAACTGCCAGAATATCAAACTGCAAGGAACTTTGAGAAGCAAGGAATTAAAGAAATATTCACCTAGACCAGTAGGAGAGGAGGAGATGGGCAACTGGGCTGGTGGAGAGGATCTGTGGCAAGGAGGTGGACTGCATGGGTGAGGTGGGGCTGACTGACAGGAAACTAAAGACTCAAAACCTCTAGCTGTAAAATACTACGGGGGTCACAAAGGCAGTAGAAACTCCCAGTCTCATAGGAGAGTTCCTTGGAAAGTGGGGCTAGAGCAGAGTAAGCAAGTGGCAGTGTTCCCTCTCTGACCCCTCCCCCCAGGGACAGGGTCACAATGCAGCAAAGAGGGTTGCCCAGCTCTGGAGAATACCTAAGGCTCTGCCCCCTTACAACTTGTGAACAGGTGTGCCAGGACAAAGAAATATGGCCCAACTGAAAGAACAGATCAAAACTCCAGAAAAAGAGCTAAACAACAAGGAGACAGACAACCTATCTGATGCAGAGTTCAAAACACTGGCAATCAGGATGCTCACAGAATTGTTTGAGCTCAGTTGTAAAATGAAGGAAGAAATGAAGGCTATGCAAAGTGAAGTAAAGCAAAATATACAGGGAACCAACAGTGAAGGGAAGGAAACTGAGACTCAAATCAATGATTTGGAACAAAATGAAGAAATAAGTATGCAGATGGAATAGAATGAAGAAACAAGAATTCTAAAAAATGAGGAGAGGCTTTGGAACCTCTGGGACAACTTTAAGTACTCCAACATCCAAATCATAGGGCTGCCAGAAGAAGAGGAAGAGCAAGAAATTGAAAACTTATTTGAACAAATAATGAAGGAAAACTTCCCCATTCTGGCAAAGGAAATATACTTCTAGGAAGTCCAGAAAGCCTGGAGAGCCCCAAGGAAATTGGACCCAAGGAGGAACACACCAAGGCACATCATAATTAAGTTATCCAGGATTAAAGATAAGGAGAGAATCTTAAAAGTAGCAAGAGGAAAGGAGAGTGTTACCTACAAAGAAGTGTCTATAACACTATCAGCTGATTTCTCAAAAGAAACCTTATATACAAGAAGGGGCTCAAAAGAAGTATTTGAAGTCATGAAAGGCAAGGACCTACATCCAAGATTACTCTATCCAGCAAAGCTATCATTTAGAATGGAGGGCAAAAAATGTGTTTCTCAGATAAGGTAAAGTTAAAGGAGTTCATCATCACTGAGCCCTTATTATGTGAAATGTTAAAGGGGCTTATCTAAGAAAAACAAGATCAAAAACTAAGAATGATAAAATGACAACAAACTCACATCTATCAACAACTGAAACTAAAAAACAAAAATAAAGCAAACAACTAGAACAGGAAGAAAATCACAGAAATGGAGATCACATGGAGGGTTATCAGTGGGGAGGGGAATGGTGAGAATGGGAGGGGAAGGTACAGGTAATAAGAAACATAATTGGTAGGCATAAAATAAGAGGAGATTAAGAATATTATAATAAACTCAGAAGCTAAAGAACTTATATATACAACCCATGGACATGAACTAAGGAGGGGAATGCTGGAGGGTGGGAGTGCAGGGAAGAGGGAGTATAAAGCAGACAAAAAAAAATGGGACAACTGTAATATAATAAATAAAATATACTTAAAAAATAAAATAAAACAATTTCTGTTTCTCCTTTGAGTTAATAATTCTTGCTCTTCTTTAAACATTTCTTTTTGAGGATTTTGTGTCTATTATTCTGTTATTTGTCATGTTTATAAGTATATTTACAATTTGCATATATGACCTTTAAAATGAAGTCCTCAAAACTAAATTACCAGGAACTCAATCAATTTCTCCACATCTTAACCAGCACCATCTTTTTTATTGTGGTTAATAGCCATCCTCACAGATGTGAAGTGATATATTATTGTGATTTTTATTTGCATTTATTGAATACCAAAGATTTTGACCATCTTTTTTAATACCTTGTATGTCTTTTTGGGGGGAAATGTCTGTTCAATTTTTTAGCTTATTTTTAAAATCAGGTTGTTAGATTTTGTTGTTTTGTTATCAAGTTGTAGGAGTTCCTTATATATTTTGGTAATCAATCCCTTATTAGACATGGTTTGCAAATATAGTCCTGCCCTCTTTAGGCTGCTTTTTCACTCTGTTGATTATTTCTTTTGCTGTGCAGACACTTTTTTTAGTTTGATGTAGTGTCACTTGTCTACTGCCGTTGCCTATATTTTGAGTGTCATATCCATGAAATCATTGCCCAGATCAATGTTATGAAAACTTCTCCATATAGTTTCTTTTGGAAGTTTCACAATTTTAGATTTTATGCTTAAGTCTTTAATCCATTTTGAGTTGATTTTTGTATGTGGCATTAAGGGTCCAATTATATTTTTTTGACTGTGGATATCCAATTTTATTCATATTATTTTTTAATCTTCATCCAAGTATATGTGTATTGATTTGTTTTTAGAGAAAAGGGGGGAGAGAGAGAGAGAAACATCAATTAGTTGCCTCTCTTTTGCGGTCCCACCAGGGGATGGAACCCACAACCTTTTGGTGCATGGGAGGACGTTCAACCAACTGAGCCACCTGGCCAGAGCCCCAACATCATTTGTTTGAGAGACTATTTTTTGCCCAATTTGTATTTTTAACACCCTTGTCAAAAATCAGTTAATCATAATATGTGGATTTATTTCTAGGCTCTCTGTCATCTGGTCAATATGTCTGTCTTATTGCCAGTATTTTGATTATTGTAGCTTTGTAATATATTTTGAAATCAGGAAGTGTGATGCTTTCAGCTTTGTGGAAATTGGAACACTTGTTTAGTGTTGGTGGAAATGCAAAATGATACAGCTAGTATGGAAAACATGGTGCAGCCACTGTGGTACGAACATTATGGGGGCTAATAAAGAAATTAACAATAAAACTATGATATAACCAGCAATCCTACTTCTAGTATTTTTTAATTAGAGAGATGGGAAGGGAGGGAGAAAGAGGGAGGAAGAGAAACATCGATGCGAGAAAACAGTATTGATTGGTTGCCTTTCGTATGTACCTTGAGGGACCTAACCTGCAACCCAGACATATGCCCTGATTGAGAGTTGCACCAGCAACCTTTTGGTTTGTGGGACAATGCCCAATCCACTGAGCCACACTGGCTGGTGTCCATTTCTAGTATTCATCCAAAAAGTTGAAATCGGGATTGTGCAGAGATGTTAGCAACCTCACGTTTATTGCAGCGCTGTTCACAGTATCCAAGATGTGGAAACAACCGAGATGTCCATCAACAAATGAATGAATAAAGAAAATGAGGTATATATACACAATGCAATGTTATTTAACCTCTACAACAGAGGAAATTCTGCAATATGCAACAACACAGAGTAACCTTGAGGGTATTATGCTAAGTGGAAAAAAGTCAGACACAAAAGGTCATATACTTCATGATTCCCCTTTTGTGAAGTATCTCAAAGAGTCAAACTCATGGAATGAAAAAGTGAAATGGCGATTGCCATTGGCCATGGGAAGGAGTAAAGGAGAGTTGTTAATCAATGGGCACAAAGTTTCAGCTGAGGAAGATGAGCAAGTTCTAGAGATCTGTGCACAGCATTACATCTGTAGTTAAAAATAGGGTTCTTTACACTTAAAAACTTTTTGAGGGTAGATTTCATGTTAAGTGCTCTTCCCATTAAAAAAGTAAAATAAAAAAAAAGTAAAATAAAAACGATATAACAGATTTGTTAATGCAACCCAGATCATTAAACATTTCCTCGTTTTCAGTTTTATGATTGTGCTAATGAAGGCCAAATTACCATTAGCTTTTGTGAGGATCACGTCATGCTATTTTCTCACATTTAGCATCTTGAACTCTAAAACCTATAGTGACTAACAAAGTAATTATATATCTGATGTAGGAATTTGAAGGAGGTGCAATACCTCCAAAATTCAGGCCATAGTGTTTTTTTAATCTGTGTGCTCTGTCATTTGGAAGCTCATTTTCACAGTTTTAAAGCTGTAGCTAGTTCTTGTATTTCTGATCATAGTGTCTAAGACCCAGGAGAAAGAAAGGTGACGTCAAAATGTTTTTGACAGCATATTCCCCAGGGACTTCAGCCTTCATCTCATTGAATGTGTCTGCAAGCGCTTCAAGCAGTAATAGATTTTATTGCATTCAATGATTATCCATCAGGTGTTCATGCTCATTAAGTATTGATTTATGGGGGACTGGGAAGCAACTTTTCCAAAGTGTGAGTGCACACGGTGTTCTGACACACCCCACCAGTTTGGAGAATACTCTCTAATCTTTCTAGGTGCTTACAGCCTCCCCCCCACACACACTGTATGAATATGTTCTGTAATCCACGCTGCGTTCTCTGAGTCCTTATTTCACAGCAGGGATATTTTTTCTATTCCAAACTTCCATAAGCTCTCCTGTCTTTTAGTTTCCTAAAAGATGATGATGATGGTGATCATCATCATCATTGTTTTTAAATAAGTAGGTCATAAAGTGATTTGTTTTATGGAGATAAATATCAACATTATGAAATATCTCTTTGCTTTGAAATTAGTTACTATATTTCAGGAGTTTAAATCCCAAGAAACAAATCTCAACTTTCCTTCTAGTCTGTTTTTTGTTTTTTTTGTTTTTTTAAGTAAGGAGGAATGAAATTCACATTTATTATTTGGCTACAAACATAAGTAATATGCTAGGCACTTTCGACAAAACTCATTCAGTTGGCAATATTGATTTGCACATGAATTTAAAATTATGGTCAATACAAAGGAAGAAATAGATAAATACTTATGAAGCTATAAACCAATATTTTATGTATGATTGCCATTTATGTACATATGTCATTTTACAGTTCACTCATTTCTCTTCATTCATAATGGATTATGGCAATATTTGTGACTAAATGGTTTTCTCTTTAGTGTATTTCAGAAAGTAATATCCAACTTAGTTCAAAATGTGTATATACTCATAGGGATAAATAGAAGATATAAAGAGATGATAAAAAGTTCAACAGGGAAAGAATCTGTCTTGATGTTTCTGTCCTGGTAGCAAAATGGTAGTTACAGTAATGAAATGATAGGTAGAATCACAAAATTATAACATGGTGACCTGCTGAGAAGGCCATAAAACTACAGAGAGTACCAGTCAACACAGACTCCAAAATAATGTCATTTCTACTAGAATTTGAAAGTAGCGTAAACATTGGTTTTTAGCAAAAAGCTCAAAGATTGAAATCAAGTAAATACATTATGTAAAAAAGTTATGAGTGTTTTATTGTCTAATAATTTTATTAGAGATATTGACAGTAAATATTTTCTATTACTTTATGCCATTTGACAAAAAAAAATTAGTTTCTTTCTTTCTTGATAGGCAGAATGCTCAGTTTCTGAGACCCACAAGAAAATAACATCTCTCCTTAACCAATACAGAGAACAAACAGATGAAAGTATCCCCTTCAGTAAGGGTTTTTAAATGCCTATTTTCAGGAATGTATTCAAATAGTTCAATCTCTCGATAAGCATATAGTATATAAATGTAAATATTGCTGTTTATGGTTATTATTTTTCTCAGAAATCTAGGCACAATATTCTTGGAAACATAATTAAAATGTATATGCTTTTATTAACTGAAACTATTTGAGGGTTGCTCTCAAAATAGAACCGTTTTAAGAAATGTTTATGAATGTTATTTAACTCATCCCCAAAGCTTCAAATGGAAAAAGTGAAACGACCTCCTGAAGGAGCCCTGCCTAAAATCCCCATGTGCCACCTTGGTTTGACAAAGTGTATTTAACATGGAGGAATGCTTTATAAGTAGAAATCAACAATCTTAGTCTAATATCAGAAGGTTCAAGAGGATTTGAGTTATATAAACTGTGTGTGTTTTTTTAATCTAAAAATGTATATGCTGTGTGTGTACATATGTCTGTATACATGCAAGAATCTAAGTAATTTACAGCTGGCCAAAGTTGATCAGATACTATTAAAATGCACCAGGTTATGGTGTTACGCAAACTTAGTACAAAGTCTGGCTTCAGATCTACTTGTATGGCTTTAGAAAAGCTGCATAATTTCCTTAAATTATGTTTTCTTGTCTCTCAGGTGGGGATAATATAAGAGTGCAGCTTATTAGCATGATTGTGATGATTATTTAAGCTGATATGCATAAGCATATAACCTGGTACTTTGAATGTACAAGCACAGAAATGCTTGTATTTTTATTATTTTATCATATTGCCAACACTCTTATTTCTTTCCTGCCTATGTTAGAATCACCCAGTCAATTCTCCAGAGCCAGGAGAACAGCATTGCAAATTGGTTAAGGTCATGATACAAAATAGAGAATAGGATGATTGGGTTCATATCCATTTCCATCGCCACCAGCCACATGATAAAGACAAGGCACACATTGTTTCCAAACTTCAATTCTCCTCTCCAGAGTATAATGTGTTGGCGGAGGTAATCAAAAGGATGTGACCAATGGCCTATTATCCCATGATCAAGACTCAGGCAATCAGAGGCTCCTCACCGCAGCCCCGGTCCTTGGAGTGTATGTTCTACTCATCATTCAGACAATGGGACCTGTTCCAAGGCTATATAGCTTTGAGAGAGCAAGGTGTTATTGAGGTCATCTGGACTGTATACGTGACTGAACACAGTTAAGCCTTCTATGTAAACTTTCAAGATTTGCCAAGTAGGAGTGATGATCTACTTGTAGTGTGGTAGCCCAAGACAAGCTTCTGTAAATTTTCTTGCTTATTAAACATACCACCTACCAGCAGGAGTAGTCTGCTTCTTTCTTAAGTTGCTCCCTGCCTTCTGAGTATGGCGCCCTTTTTAGATTTCAGCTAGGAAGCTCCTAAGTTTGAGAACCAACATAACAATAATTACATCTGCCTAACAGAAAAATGAAAGAGAAAAATATATAAAAGTTTTTAGTAGAATGTTTTACACATAATTTGAAATAAAATAGCTGTTGCTTTTTTTAACATTCAATGTTGAAACATCCTGGTAACCTCAAATAAATATCACCCAAATTATAGTAGCAATTTTTTAACTCAAGTTTGTTAATAGCATATATTGTAAAACAAACACTATGTGATTTTTGCTTTCATTAAAAAAAGCATTTTATGAGTGAGTTATTTAAGATGATGAATTAACATATTATATTTACATATATCATATGTGAATATAAAATTAAGTATTGAATATTCAGTGTCCTTCAGAGTTCCTCACCTTGGTGTACCAGGCACATGTTCATAAATGTTAAAAATGATGCTGATCAAAGTTAAATTTATAGTATAGAGTATAACCTTAAGAAATTGTCCATAAATTCAGGGAAAAAACAAAATTGGATTTAAAACAAAACAGATATCGAACCTCTAGATCACAATATCTTTTTCCAAATGTCCTCTGGAAAGGTTAAAACAATTTAATTCCCCTCTAGTAACATAGGAATGATAAATTCTTTGAACCTCTAACAACACTGATATTTTTTAATCTTTTTTCAAAACTAATAAAATGGAATTTTTCTATTATGTAGTATTTTTCTTCCATGAGAAATGTTAGACCATTTATATTATTTCACCGTAGATGTGTTTGGTCTTTTTCTATCCTTTTGATTGATTCTTTACTGTGTCTTATGTCTATTCTTCTATTTTCTATTTGTATTTTGTCTTTCTTATATTAAATTGAAGCATAGACTGATATTTTTGTCCTTCTGATAACAAAAACTTCTTTGAAAATTCACCTCTGTTTTTCTATCAATATGCTATATTGTTTAATTAAAGCTATATGGATAAAATTAAGCCCATATAATTTACTATTTTGTTATCTTAAACTATCATGTAGTTTTTTTCAAAAGCATAATGATAAATGTATTTATATATTGATAGTAATCACCGGTAGATTCTGGATATCCTAGTCAAGACCCTTCCAACTTTAAGTGAGGAAAACAATCTCAAATTTGCTGAAGCAAATCATAAACAAACAAACAAAAAGTTTAGTGACTGTGGGAGAGTGAGCTTATATTAGCTGATATAACTGAACATTTTAATTATCTCATCAGTGCACAGTTACTTTCTTCTTCTCTTGACTTCATTCTCAAACCCTATGTGTTGGCCCCACACAACAAACTTATGTCCTAATTGTTAAGAGACACCATAAAAAAAACCACCTATTTCACGATATTTCCAGCAAAAGTCCTGAGCGTGACCCCTCTGTATTTCAGTCGGGTCACTTGTTTATTGAACCAACCAGTGTGGTTGTGGGAAAGAAATAAACTTGATAGCTTAGGTTAGGTTGAATGCTTGCTCCTTTACCCTTTGAAGTAAAACAATGGAAAGTTGTAATTTTCTATAGAAAAATTATTGAGCTGTTAACCAGAAAAAAAGAGGAATAACTGCTGTGAAGAAAACCAGTCAAACAAAAAATGTGTGTCCTACAATAAAATCATAAATATATTTTAAATACTTATTTTCCTTATGTATTACTGAAAATATTTAAAATGTGCACAAATTAATTTAAAATTAGAAAAATGTACAGATAAAGCTATTTTAAGTAACATATTCCATGTTCTTTTACTTATGTTGAAAAAAAGAGAAGGACCTATGGAAAACTTACATGCACGGGTGTGCACCGGTAAAATTAGTATGTCCTAGGTTCTTTCACTCCATGACATAAATCTGTCTTACTAGATTTATAAATTATAATTATAATTTCAGCATAAATTATTGAATAAAATATTGCATAAATTATTAAATAATGTATACAATTCAGCATAAATTATTGAATAATGTATACAATTTTGAGTATATTATTAGAGGTAATGTTATAAATTAGATGAAATAGAAAACTGGTCATCAAAATATTTTAGCTTTTTGATGAATATAGAAAACTCTAATGGGCTATGTATATGCTCCCATTTTGCTTGGATTGGCCTAAAGCCTTTCTGTCATGATTTGTCCAGTGGCATAAGAGAAGGTGATTCGTTTCCAAATCGCATCTTCTTTTTCCAGCTTATTGTCAAGCTACACCTACAGTAAGTACCCTTAATGATAATTTCAAAGAAAGTTACATAAGTTCAAAACATTCAATGCAATAATCATTTGTTGATTATTTTGAGCTTCCTATTCTGCTAAAATATCGAGAATTAAAGTATTTCTGAAGAGTTGATAATCTTGGAGAAATATGAAAAATAGAACAATAAAGAATTACATTAAATTAATCTCATGACTGTAAGTATACACATCTATTTCAAAAAACTTTAAATAGAACATAAGGCCTGGCTGGTGTAGCTCAGTGGATTGAGCACGGGCTGGGAACCAGATGGTCCTGGTTCGATTCCTGGTCAGGGCACATGCCTGGGTTGCTGGCCAGGTCCCATGTGAGGGCCATGTGAGAGGCAACCATACATTGCTGTTTCTCTCCCTCTCTGTCCCCCTCCCTTCTCCTCTCTCTAAAAATAAATAAATAAAATCTTTAAAAAATAAAAATAAAAAGTAAATAAATAGAATATTAGGATTTGCCCACATCTAAACATTTCGAGTTTATTCTTTCCATTTTTAAAGTTTAGTCCAATTATCAATATATATTATTTCAGGAACATTTTTAACTACCCATGCACATTGCTCTGAAAACTTTTCCTAGAAATTCCAATGTCTTTATTACAATGACTTTACACTCATACAATAATATGATGGTTAATAAAAGATATGCTGTGTTAAGTGTATATATGAAAGTACATATTCCATCTCAGAAATATTTTTCATTTCTTGTTATGTAATCTGATTTTATATTCATTTTTCTATGTGAAGTTCTTGGTTTCTGGGTAGAAGCTATTGAATATAGGTATATGACATTTAAATTACTCCTAAAAGAGGTCAGTAGTAGAGAAAGTTTTCCTTGCTTTTGGAACCATTCAGGTATGTTAACAATAAATAAGAAAAACTGCTCACTTCACCATCTAAAGCCAAGGTTTGTTTTGGTAAATGGATGTTACTGCAGCACAGCCTTGCTTTGCTGTTCACGCACAGTCTGCAGCATTGCAGAGCAGCAGCCCAGACGACGGGGTCCACAAACCCGCACGCTTTTCACTCTGGCCCTTTGTGGAATTAGACAATTGCCAAAGCCTGATTTAAAGCATTCCCTTATTTCCATACCGTCAATGGAATGGATATTATTAATATTCTATTTTAAGCCAACTAAATAGGAAGCTTTATTTATTCGATACAGCTTTAATTAAACGAAGCCAAAATCAGGTAAGTAGTAAGGAAAGATTAGAATCTAGTAGCTTTCGTGAATGTAAGTTTGTGCTATACAAGTAGTATTTAACCAGTTATCAGAAGGCATATTTCCTGAGTTTATTCTGGCTTCCTTTCAAATAGACATATGAAATTTGTTGGGTCCATTATCTCTGAAACATTTATCTACAAAATAGAAATGACAATACTATGGCTCCTTTTTCTAAACAGGCATTGTGAGAATCAAATGAAATAAATTTTAATGTCTAAAACTCCATATAAAATGTAGCAACTGCTGTCAATTTTTAATTATAAGTGAATGTAGTGTAAACATTTCATGTTTAGGAACTTTTTCATTATAAAATAGATTAAATTGATTTAAGTGGCCTATTTCAAATTCAGACTGTAACGTAAGGCCATTCAGTACCATTAGGCTTATTAGCTCCTCTTGAGCCAAAAAGATTCACTCTATTTCCATGTGCTGGAACCATGTGGTCATTTCATCTTTGTACTTCCCAAGTCTGAGTATACCCCACATAGAGACTGCCTCATCTGCAAGTGAGTTACTAATAACCCAAAGTAGGTCACTCCTAAAATAAGAGAACTAATCTAACACTGATGATATGTTTGATAAAATTTC
This sequence comes from Micronycteris hirsuta, assembly GCA_004026765.1. NCBI lineage: Eukaryota > Metazoa > Chordata > Mammalia > Chiroptera > Phyllostomidae > Micronycteris > Micronycteris hirsuta. The sequence continues at coordinate 13,880 of PVJI01007705.1, read as the reverse complement.
TACCTATACTGAACATAAGATTTTGTTCTTGATCTTGGCTTTGTCATTCTCAGTTATCTCATGCCCAGTATGAAAGTTTTGTTGATGCCTAGACTGTGCTTCTGTCCTCGAGGGAAGTAAAGCTGCCTTATTTCACAACCTGTTCTCTATCCTGCTGTCTCATTAGCTATCCCTTAGTCCAATTAAGGGATATCAAGCCAATTGGATTGGCTCTATATATGCATAATATTTACCAGCCTCTCATCTTGTACTCATTGTTCTCCATGATAATGACTTTAGGTATGGACATAGACATCAACATACAGGTGTAGATACAGATATGTGTCGTTTATAGCTCTGCTTAATCAGCTGGTCCCAGCTTCAGATTCTGGCCCATGTTGCTCTTCCTTAACTTGTTGCTTCTATGGGACCCTGTACAGGACACTGAATCAAAATTTTCATAACCTGATGACTTTAGTGCACCTTGAAATAAATTATTTAATTGAAAATTGGCCTACCCCAGCCCTGGCTGGTATGGCTCATTCAATTGAGTGCTGGTCTGTGAACTAAAGGGTCGCTGGTTCAATTCCCTGTCAGGGCACATGCCTGGGTTGTGGGCCAGGTCCCCAGTGGGGGGCACAAGACAGGCAACCACACATTGATATGTCCCTCTCTCTCTTTCTCCCTCCCTTCCCCTCTCTCTAAAAATAAATAAATGAAATCTTTTAAAAATGAAAAGAAAACTGGCCTACTCCAAACCATAACTTTAAAATGTACTTTCCTATAAGTCTATTTTTAAAAGTTTGAATTTAATCAAATGTCCCCATCCACAAATAAGTCTAGCATTCTAATCATGGATAGCCTAAGACCTAAGGTTCATCAAAGCTAGGAAAGTGGATAGATTCTGGCTGATTTCATATTCCTATTCTCCTTTAGTACCCCATGTCTACAGGATCTCCTACTACTTTAAAGTGGTATGACTTAAAACAGTAAGGAAACTTAGAAATCAAAAAGCGAAACTCAATAAAGATAATGCTCTGGAAAAATAAGTGATGTTATACTAAGAACCACTAAATGAAGCTGCCTACTAAAGAAATTAGGTTAAAACTGAATAAATATTTCTGGAAAATTTCCCTGTTTATATCATGTTAAAACTAAAGAAATCATGTTGATTTCTCTAAATAAAAAGCAAACATCTATTTCTAAGGTAATTAGTATCCCAATTGTGATTCCAGCGTGAAATTGTCTATAGATCCGGCAAAGTAAGACTATTTGAGTGAAAACTATCAAAATGTAAGCACACTGGGAAGATCAAAAGCACTAAAGGGTTAGTATGTTCAAACTTGCCTTCTTCCAAGAGTTGCACATGGGTGTGCAACTGTGCATTGGTTGTGAAATATCTCCTTAAAAGATACCATTTTCTGACCAGTAAGATAGAGAGTATTTTTTAATTTAGAGAGAAGTTCAAATATAATATCTCTGCTGAACTTAGTTTTAAAAGGCATAAAAATATAACCTTAATTAATTCAGTAATGAGCAGTACTGATTCATAAACAGAGAATTATTGTACTTTATTACCTTTCATAAGATAATTGAATAGTGGGATATCAATACTACCTCATAAGTAATATAACTTAAAATTTTTTTGAAAAACCTTTAATTTCTACTAGTTATTATGATAATGCTTTTAATAAGTATACTTTCTGTTAATGAATAATAGAAGTGATATATACACTAAGACTATGCTTTGGAAATAAAGTATGAAGCACTGAAATTGTGAAAACTCTCATAACTTTCTGATTCATACAATTGGTGACAAATGATACCGCATGTAGCTCATTATTTTTGAGGTGTATAAAAGAATTTCACAAAGGTGCATACTTCATAAAAATAAATTCCAGCAATATTTATCTAGCCCATAAATAATTAAAATCCCTATTATCCAAATTGGATTACTTTGATATAGATGCTCACCGTTTCCATTATTGCTCACATTACCTGAGTATTACAGTGATGCTCAATCAAAATGTGTTAGAAGTCCTAAGTCATTTTTATAAACAATACTATGTGCTGACATGGAATTTTTAAAAGGTAACCAGTATTTCTGCAGAAGCATCTTTTACTATGGAATCACAGTTAATCAAGATTTTTTAATTGAAAAAAAATTTTAGAACATTAGTGAGCAGTCTGTGCCTCCCACCCCATGTTGTTTTAAGTTCTCCCTTCACTTTCTCCTATGTAATTCTGGGCAAAATTTCTTGCATAGAAGTGTGTAAAGATATAAATGGAGGACAGGGAAAAATTATCAGCTATTGATGTATGCATGAGGTATGAAAATGTGAATTGTGTAATTTCAGTGATTCTTCGTATAAATTAAATGCTCTTATGTTTGCATTTCAAACAGGCATTGTACAATATAAAGATGAACAGTGAATTTCACACCGATATTTTAAATGTTTAATTTTTCTTTACTTAGAATGACATCAAGTAGCGATTTTTGCTAGATACTTCACATATTTTATTGTATTGATTCTTTTTTATTTTTATTGAATGTATTGGAGTGACATTGGTTAATAAAATGATATGGGTTTCAGGTGTATAATTCTATAATACATTATCTGTATATTATATTATGTTTTCATCATCCAAAGTCAAGTCCCTTCCATCATGGAATCACTCCCCTATACCCTCTTCTACCTCCCCCCACCCCCCTTGTCTGTGTCTAAGAGGTTTTTTTTTTTTTTTGCTTAATCCTTTCATCTTTTTCACCCTGTCCCCCAAACCCCTTCCCCTCTGACAGCTATCAATCTGTTCTCTGGATCTATGAACATGTTAATTTTGTTTGTTAGTTTATTTTGTTCATTAGATCTCACATATAATTGAAATCACATGGCGCTTGTCTTTATCTGACTGGCTTATTTCACTTAGCCTAATACTGTCCAGTTCCACCCATGCTGTTGCAAAAGGTAAGCTGTCTTTCTTTTTTATGTCTGAATAGTATTCCATTGAGTAAATGTACCACAGCAATTAAAAAAAAATGGAGAAAGATCATGGGGAAAAAGTAAAAGCTTTAGTTTTTTGGTACCTTTAATGGAATTTTTATCCTTATTTTTTAACAAAGGGCATGTATTTTCATTTTGCACTGGGTGCCACCAATAAGATAACTGGTCTTGCTGTTGGAATGGACACTTGTGGGAGAACGGGGAAAAGGGCTGGGTCAAGGGAGCAGTCTGGGACAGAGCTACAACAAAAGCCCCCACCAACGGCACAGGGAGCCTTCAAGCCAGCATAGCCTTCAGAGGTGTTCTCAGCTGCAGTGAGAGGATCAGCCTCTCCATGTCACATCTGGCAGTCTACAAAGGCAGGCTGCCCTATGAAGACAACTCTCCAGGCCAGAGTGATTTCCAGAGGAACTTGAATGCAAGCCGTGAACTGACATCCTTCCTGCATCTGGGAAATGAGTGTCTCAGTCTCAAGGGGAGATCTGAGCAGAACAGCACAGCCTCCAGGTCAATAAATAAGGCAGTTGGACCTTATGTCAGATGTTGTAATGCTGTAACTCTCTATTTAGTTCAAGTGGTTATGTTTTAATCTTGTGAGAGCCCCCTAACAAAGAGGGTTCCATGCAATAGAGTTTCCATGTTGCCTGGGAATAAACCATCAAAGGGAAATTAGGAGGCATCTGACATCTGGCAGCCTGATATCCCAGAGTCCATCTCCTAAGTCAAAGCTTATAGATAGTCAAATGTGAAAATCGTTCATGTAGAGCATCTTGGAAGCAGACCCAGGAGAAAGAAGCTGACAAGTGAACTCTTGACTAGGAAATAAACTGTTACTTGCCTGTTTTGTTTTGCCACAAGAGCTTTTATCTCAAGCCGAAATGGAGACATGTAATGAAAGCTTTACACATCCATCATCACGTGTGCTCTGCTTCATTAGGGTTATAACCTTGACATTGCTGGTCCTTCAGTCCAACGTGATACACAAGATACAGCTATGCCTGCATTTAAAAAATTAATCAGGAAGCAACAGTCTGCTGGGCACTCATGCTCAAGTGATTCTACTAAGCGATGGATGCCTCCCACAGTCAATTTCCCCAGTTTTACATGGGTGCTTTAAAAATATTTCATTAATTTTTTTAATGAAGCAGAGAGTACTTTAAGAATATTTAACCCACAAACAGATATTCAAATGCTTTCTATTTCTCCTAGTTTGACATGTTAAAGCTGATTTACTTTTTCACCGTTTTCCATCAGAACAGGGTTATGGTGGTATAATTCCTGCAAATAGTGTGAGCATTTGGTAGGAGCTGAGAAGCTCAGCAGCACTGGTGGCAGCAGTGGGGAGAGGGAATCCACAGATTCTAATGAGCACTTAGTAGCATGCTGCTCCATTCCCACGATCTTCGTTCAAACCCCAGCAATAGAATCTTACGTGTATTTTTCTGCCTGGGTCCATGTATGTCCCTTCTTCTGGGCTAATTTCTGGGTGTGTAACTTGTGCAGCCTCACACGGCCCCACACTTAGAACACCCCTAAAGTTTAAGAGCCCCAGACTTGCTTTGATATTTTGCTGTCACGTCTTGAAATCTTACTTTTTCAATAAAGGGTCCTGTATTTTCATTTTGCCTGGGGCCCACAAATTGGATGATTTCCCCGGTCCATCTCCTATAACACCAAATAGGGCTGGAGAGTTGATAGACAATCTCAGAGAAATTTTGACATCTGAAAGCAAGATAGTAGCCTCCTTCAAAAGACAAAATACTCTCTGTACATAAAAAAGATAAAAGTGAAGCTGCTCTGGCATAGAAAGGATGGAATCTGATGCATTTGGTCTTTGCTGCTATAAAGCTCCAGGTTAAAAAAAAAAGTCTGCAAAATCATCAGAATAAGCAAAACACAAACTGGAAGCCATTGCTCTAGTGTTTATTCTAACGACAACAGTAAAATAAATATCCAGAAAATAGTCATTCGACTAATCTAGTCACTAATATTTGAACACATTTCCTTAAATAAGCCATTTGTGGTTTGGAGGGGTTTTTTGGTTTGTTGCTTTTTTTTTTTTTTCATTTTCTAAAATATGGGTTTTTTGCCCCCTCCTCCAGAAGATAGATGGCACATAAAAGATACTAAAAGTGTTTAGATGACTTATGATGGTAACTAGTTAATGGGTACTTCTTTTTTGCCATCTAACGTACTAACCTCTTTTTATAATTATATCATTGAAATATCGCGATGCTGAAACCCAGAAGCACCCCATGTTACACAACTAATAGACTAGACAGCTAACGATGGAATTTTAATCCCGTATGCTCTGACTCCAATGTCCTTGAACTAAACATCAATAAAAAACTGAAATCAATCATCTGTTTGAGAATGCTTAAAACCTCTATTTGTTAGCATCTGCAGTAAAACTAATTGTAATTAGAAGGACATCATTGCACTGAGCAGAAATGGGAGTAGTTTTAAATGGGTGGAAATATGAGAGAAGTTGGAGAAGAAAAGTGAGAGTCACAGATGTCAGGCTCAGATCTAACTCACACGCTTGGGCTCTTGATAGCAATTCTTATTCATTTTCAAAAGGAGAAAAAACGTTAAGTAAATATCTTTAGAAATTTGGTCTGGGTCCAATGTTTGTTGATTTGCATGAGCTGAGTGGAACAGAAAAAGAGATTAGAAAGAAATAAAAGGATATTGAAATGTCAGTGATGAAAAAATATGAGGCAATTCCACAACTGGACTCTTTACATAACGTCAAAGAGTAAATTTGCATGTGAAAACTGACTTTTTAAATATATAAATATTTTCTTCTGAAAACTCCATCAACAAAAATAACTCTTCCTACTGAAATCATTATGCTTCTGGGAATTGGACAAGTCACATCACTTAGAATTCATTTCCTTGGGTTCTTTCACAAGAAAGTAATCAATTCAGTTCAAGAAAGCAAAGTGTTCTATGCTTGGCACCATCTGCATGATCAAGTGAGTCATTGGAGTATAGTAGTCCTGATTCATTTGGAAAATATATATATATATATATATATATATATATATATATAAAATGAGTATGTAGTGGATTAAATTGGCAAATTACATATACACACATTTTCTATAGAGAAAACAAATACTGAAGTTCCATTCATTTTACTAATGCAAGGGAAAATAGGAATATAACACAAATTTTAGCCTAACAACTTGACAAAATTTTTGTTTGGCTTTGTTTGTTTTTCAAAGTACACAAAAATAAGAGGATACAGACAACAGCTTATTATCATTTTGAATTTATGGAAGTAAAATGTAGTTCAGTCTCTTATAAAAACAATTTACTGTGGGTATTAAAATGACATAAAAATACTTGTTCTCTTTGAGTAAATATTTCTATTTCTGAGAATCTATCCTTAAGAAATAATAGGAAACTAAACATTAAAGCAAAATTTTAACGTGAAGACATGTAGGACACTACTCTTATTCGAGAAAAACTGGAGGAAAATCCAGTTCCATCATTAGAGAACGGTTTATGAAACATGTGATACATAAATAGAAATCATATAGTCATAAAATTATTTTCACAAGGAGTTTTTAATTAACATGCAGAATAATCTTCAAATATAAGTGGTAAAAAAGTCATGTCAGTTATAGATATACTTTGCTATGAATTATATATGAAAATATGTATATATCTAAATGTATAGTTAATCTATGAAGGATACATATATGAATTTCAGTATATGTATGAATCAAATGTTATACAGTAGTGAAAAAGAGTGACATATGGCTATAAACATCACATTGATAAACCTTCTAAACATAAATTTGAAAAGAAAAAAAGCAATTTTAGAGAAATTCAATATGATTGTATTTGTATTAAGTTCAAAATCATGCAAAATCAAATAATCTTTGCCTAAGTATACATTCACATGTGTGAATTATGGGCCAGGGAGATGGTAAACACACAAGTCAATGTGATGTATGTATTCAGAATAGTATTATTTACTTAGGAACAGAGGGAGATAAGATCTGAGAGGGCCCACGGAATTTCAAAGTTATTGGCAATTTCTAAGTGTACTACTACTCAACTTTCTTAAGTTGCGTAGTAAATACTCACATGGTTGGATTTTTTCACATATGCACATTCCTCATACACATGCACAAGCATAAAGTATCTTTAAAATTCCATATTAAAAATTTCAAAAAAATGTTGAAAGAGAAGGGGGAGGTGGGGACCAACTGAAAGAAGGTGAAGAGATTAGTCAAAGAGCACACATGAGGGACCCAAGGATATAGAAAATGGTGTAGGGATTGACGATGATTCAACCTTGCCATTATATTTATGGTCAGGAAACATCTGTGAAATAAGTTCAAAAGCAACTACCAAAAAATTTTAACCTTCAGAAATGTACTGGTACAGCATATTCTATCAAGGGGAAAACTTAATATAAGTATTCCTAGTAGTCTTCAAGTATATGAATAAAACAAGATACATTATAGGGTTGTTTCCGTTTTGCTTAGTTTTTTACAAATTGTGATAGTATTTATCATAAAATATAACTGAAAAGATAAAATAAAATATAGCATGTCAGGATGTTTTTCAAGACACAGAATATTAAGCAAATAGTATTACTATTATTTTTTAAAATTTGCTATTGAGGAAGCAATTTGGAAAACTAAACTTTAAATTGTATGGGAAAGATTAAGAAACTTTCCCTAAATATTGATAGACAATGTAGCATATAACAATAGATATGATAATCTGTATAATCTCTTTTCCTAGAGAATGGCCTAAATTCTCATATACTCATTTCACACCTTACAATTATATACAACACAGAATGTACATAAAGCAAGACAGCAAGTTAGCAAGCCAGCTATTGCAGGAAAAATCCTAATGTTTATAGATTACACAATTATAATATTTTAATAAAAAGTAAATTGGACATGATCCAGTGGACTGTTAGTTCAATTCTTTTATTTTTTTAAATGCAGAAATTGAAAGTTAGAGTGCATGTAATAATTTAGCTGGGTCACAAAGAGTTATAGAATCAAACATCTTTAACCTATTATGGAAAGACAAAAAAGCCAGAATGGCACAGAATTTGATCAATTGATTTTCTTTACATACTATCAACCTAAATTAGAATTTTAATTTTAGTATGTAAAAATGTTTTATGTTCCTCTTTTTGCAGTCACTTGGGCTTTATATGCTAAGAAAATACTAATCAGTTATATATTTTTCCAATTACCAATTATGTCTTTAATATAAGGAGGGAATTTGATTTAATCCATAGCCATCTATTGCCAACCGTAAACAAGGCACCAGGCTAAAATACGAGAGATAGAAAGAAAAGTATAATTGACTTCTTGCCCCATGGAGGTGACAATATGATAATATTTCAAACTTTTTAATTTATAATCTTTCTCCCCATCTAATGAATAGCAATTCATTAGTGGTATCTATAAGCAGTTCTGCATTTTTGTCAGTCTATTACATGCCAAAGTTAACAATTTAAAAATGAAGAAGATTAAACAAATTATGTAGCATTGTGTAGAATCATCTGGACTATAAGTAAGGGTTGTTATTAAATTCAAATACTTTAAAATAAATTAACTGAATTATCTTGGGTTATAGGCAAGAACTTAGCTGTATTGCGTTCATTTTGTAACTGGCAATTACTGAAAAATTCTAAAACTTTCCTACAACTACATAAGAATGAATAATCCCCTCCCCCCAAAAAACCTTGTAAGGGCAGATTAGCAGTTAAAGATGATTCTGGATTGCAATACAGAAACAAAAACTTGACAGTCCCACACATCCCTAACAGCGGTGCATGTCTGGAAAGCAGGTGCTAGAGTTTGTGCTTCTAGTGATCCACATAGTACACACATTTGGAGAGAGAATGGCCATTTAAAAATATTTATTTAGTAGCCCTTACTCTTTCTTTTCATAATTTCTTTTTTATGAAGTTTTTAAGTGCTTTAATTCAAAGTTAGCAGCTTCTTATTTCTCCTTCCAAGCTTTATCACCAGATCTTGCTTCTTATCAAATTACAACATATTTTTTCTTTATTAATGCAGATGTCCCCATTCTCCCCTTTTGCCTGCCTCCACTCACCCCCCTTCCTCCTTTCCCTCTGGCCATCACCACACTGGTGTCTGTGTCTATGGCTTGGGCATATAGGTTCTCAGCAAATCCCTTCACCTTCTTTCATCTAGCCCCCCCACCCCCCTCCCCTCTGATATAATTTCTCATTCTAGAATCCAAGGCTAAGAGAACTGATCATTTTATCTTAGCCTCTCTCTGCAAGGAAAATCAGAATCTTCCAATCTTGTCTGTATCCAAGACTTGACTGGAAAACTGTGACAGAGGTTTAATTTTTCCTTCCAAAATATGAATAGCTGTAGCTAGTGTCACATTTCCAAATATAATAAAGAACTTTCTTTAGCATTCAACTTCTCACATTGTAATAATCTCCATAAAATATAAAAGCAAATCATATGACTTTGAATACATCAGCTATGTGCCTGGAGGATGAGTGTGATAACTCTTTACACGATAAATCAACAAAATGTAATGTTTTTGTAAATGCTTGAAGGGTGATATTATAAAATAATTCTTATGAGCTCTGGTTTAGTAAGTTTTTAAAGATTTTGAAGACTTGAGCCATGACCAGTCCCACTTTGAGGAAAAACGGGTGTACCTCACCAGAAAGCATGGCTGGATCCCAGGCTCCCAGTCTTTATTAACACATCAGGGTTTTTGCTTTTTCTCCTTTTTGCTGTGATGTCCCTATAACAGGCACATGTGCAACCTGTTCTAATATGCAAAAAGTTGGCTAACAGTGGTACTAGTAATTTTGCCTCCCTTTGACCTTTTCTTTTAATTCTTGTTTAGGAGAATTCTATTTTCCCATACATAAATTTTAAGTCTGAGATGACATTTTATATTAGAGTTGATATTTGGCAATAGTTCAACAGAACCTGTAATAAGGAGCAAGAAGCTAAGGCACTCCTGGAAATACGGCCTTCTGACTCTTCTAAGCTGGAACTTCAGACAAAAAAGTAAAAGTGCATGTTCTGAAATATTATATTATAAATGCCCATCTCAGCACTCCAGAAACTTGCTCTGGAGGGGCACATTTATGTACCACAGGATTGGGCACCAGTGGCCATGGGTGGGCATTCGACCCAAAATTAGACAGTCCATCAGATTAGCGGTGACTTGTCAGATGCCTTCTTTCAAGATTCAGAATTAAAAACCACAGTCTGTAGTTAGTCACTATTTTTTAGACCTCATAATATAAAATAACACTGAGACTAAAGCTGCCACATTTGGACATGGTATAAAAATTACTCCAAGAATCAGATAAAGAGAAGGCAAGAGATGAAGACAACTAATGAAGAGCCCTCGATGTGCTCAAGACCATGCCAGCCCCGAAAGATTGAGAAAGAATTTGATTCAAGACATTTTAGCTCAGAGTTCAGTTAGACTTTATTTCCTTCCCATTGAGGTTTGCTTCACCTCTGTATCCTTTAACAACTCTATTTCCTAAAGCTCACTTGAAAGTTTAAATTGCAAAAGAAAACCTAGACTAATACAGGATAGATGACTTAATTCACAAATTAATAAAGTCATTTGCCGGTACCTAATTTTATCATCTTTTATTTTTATGTTTTACTCTGGAAATTATGCATCATATATTGTCTTCATTCTTGTGCACATAACCACATACCACACACACAGCCTTGCTTGAACATTTAAGTTACCCGAAAGCCTGGCTCAAACAATCCTTTCTTTGATGGACCAAACTAAGTTTTAAAGAGCATTTACAAACAGATGCATAGGATTTTTGATTTGTAGACATAAATGTAGGAGCTATTTTAGAATTGCATTACAGTAGTTCTTCTTAATGTATCAATTTTAACATTTGGAGCTATTTATCTCTGAAAGATTTAAGTAAAACCTTTATCCTGGGAGAAGATGGAGCACACAGAATCTTCTTGCTCAGTGCTTCAGGAGATTGTTAAAAATTGAATTGTGCTTCTGAGAACTACTATCGCTATAGTATGTGCCACTTTGTTGAATTTGTTGCTTTCCATACAGAAGAAAACATCTAATTTTTTTTAATTTATTGAGACGACATTGGTTAATAGGGTGAAATAGGTTTTGAGTGTAGAGGAAACATCTTATTTAATAATGTAATATTGTTGAAGTTTTCTCATCAGTAAAATGAGATTATTAACTGCACTAAGAATATACCAACATCATAAGATTATTGTGAAAATTAAATGAGATAATAGATGAAAAGCATTAAATATACATGTATTTAAGACAATGGCTGAGACATACTAAGCATTCAACATAGATTAATCATATATCTTACTAGATAAAAGAAATGTGCCTAGAGAAAGATTATTTAACACTTTTGAATATAATTTCTATAACATACAATTCACCCATTTAATGTGCACAATGTAATGTTTTTTCACATCACCATAGAATTGAGCAACCATCATCACAATCAATTTTAAGACATTTTTATCACCTCAAGAAATACTATACATTATAGCTATTATTCCTCAATCCTCCATCACCCCAACCCTAAGCAAGCATAATCAAAATATGTCTCTCTGTATTTGCCTGTTCTGAACACAAGCCATGATGAATAGGCAAGAAATGCATAAAGAAAATTGAAAATTACGTGTTCAGTTCAGTATACCATGTACTTCAGTGATTCTAGAAATAGTAAACCTTAATGAATTTCTTAGAATTCTTAAATTAGAGCTATAGCAGTTTTTCTTCCCTCTGCAGAATCCTTCCTTTCAACATAAAGGGACTAGCAAGCACCAGGGACTTGGACCGCTGCCCAGTGTGCTGTGCATAGCATGAAAAGCTATGATCTTTTGACCCGCGTCCCACATACAGCTGATAATGAAGCAATCAGGCCCTTCGTTTGTTTAAGGTGAAGCTTACTGCTCTGTGAACAGTGCACTAAAGAAAAAAGTAGAAAATTTCTTTTCTAAGAAAAATGTTTAGGAAATTTCAGGGACTGAGATCAACTGCAAAAACGGATATCATGAGTGGCTTGCTGAAAACTCATGAAATGGTAAAATAATTTCAGATGTGATGTTGGTCCTGCTTCCTTTCCAAGCTTGTGTCGATGGGCAATTCACTGTGCAAGTAGTTTTCATGGCTAGGTTAACAAACCGCCATGTTTTCCTTGAACAAACTATCTTGTGCACTTACAGTCTTGATCAGTTAGGTTTCACAAAGTTTCAAGTGCAACAATATTATGTACAGAGCAAAGAATTTAAAATCTGGAAACAATGTTCAGATTCTTCTGAAAATGGCTTCTCAGTGTCTTGCACCCCTCAAATTCACAGGCGGGATTATGACATCCACTCACCCCTATGATTGCAAAACTATATTTAGATAATTTCTCTATGTGAGGGATAGATAATGGGATTCTCTACAACTATTTACTTCTTTAAGTCTTTTCTAATGTAATAATGAAGAACTAAGTGTTGCATTGTAAAGCCAAGCTGGGAATGAAATATCCTAAGCATTCACAGAAAGAACATATAGGCTATAGAAATCAGGGGATTGTGGAATGTGTCATTTGCTAAATAACAGATGCTAAATGTTTATGTAACATAGTTTTCTGTTTGTCTACTGTTTCATAAAGTTCTATAATTAATTTGTATGGTAATTTTATAAACTATTGCCTGTTATTTGATTCAAAAAATTTCTTTCCCTATCACCAAATTATGGCAAGTTCCACCCCCGGGTGTGGGCTTTCACTTGTATTCCAGCTGCAATGATGACTTCTACAACAAGGTAGAACAGAGAATGTAACATACACTGTACAACTTGTTAATTAAAGTGTGAAGCATGTTATGACAGAAGAGCTAGATGGGTCTGTTTGGCTTTACAAATCATTCTTCATTATATGGTGCATGTCTATAAAATTGTCAGAAAAGCATTGCGTAGAATTTGTTCAACTACTGCAACAATCATGTACTTACTGTGCTTACCAATTACATTTGCTCTTGATACTATGTTATATGAAAATATAGAGAGAAAATTTTAAACTTCATTCCTCACCATAAGACAACTACAATGTTTAACATTGTCAATATAGGAAAAAGTAATACTTAAAAAAAAATCTTTGTATCTTTATAGAGAGAGATATACACGTAAGGCCAAGTAAAACTAACTGTCTTGTGAATGATTCAGTCATTCTGTTTATGTCAAATACTGAACACCCACAGCCATTGTTTGTGTGGCACCTCAGCCACTCAGCACTTAAACAGGCCATGTGATTAGACTGACTTCTTGCTATTTATCCGTGGATCATAAAGTCACCCTGAAATATGAAAGTACTATGATTAAAAAACAATATATTCACTTCTAATCACTAAATTTCTCCACAGTTTTAAACATGGCCTATCCATTTTCACCAAGAATATAAAACATGGCAAAAATTTCTATAGTTAACCAGTGTTTGTACTCTCTCTAAAAGTAAAACTTTGTTTCTTTCAGTGACAACATCTTGTGTGTAATGACCTCAGCAAACACAAAGGGCTCGGCTCTTGCTCCACTGTCACTTCCTGGTCATGAAAATTAAAGCACTACCTACTAACTTAACCATCTGTGTTCAACAATCCTCAATTGTTAGCATCCAGTTTTACCAATAAATGGTCAAGAGGAAAAGTGCTTGTATCACTTTGCTCTTGTGAAAGACAGGAAATCCCAGCTTTACTTTCTTGACAAGAAAACAGATACTGCCACCTTTACTTTTATCAATAAAATTTGACATGGAATGTGGTGAGTGTTTTGACTAAAATATCAACATGCATTACAAGCAAACTCTCAAAATTCAATCTCAAAGCAATGTGTATTCATCGG